>CAVNYN010274803.1:0-28183 GCA_963692815.1 Nyctanthes arbor-tristis
GTGCTAACCTTTGTTCGAACTGTGAATAGTGCTTACACTCCCTCTTTGATTGATTATGTGTTATATATGTTTTGTACAAGATTGTTTCTTGATGTACATGTATAAATTCGATATGTTATTACGACCATATATGATTCTTGCAAGTGATGGATTATGTCATATTGAACTTATACAAAGAAAATTTATAGCATAGAAGATTTTGTTAAGACATACATATGATTTACAAAGTGAATTACATGTAGATGATCTCTACCCTAACTTTGTCATGTAATGTAATGTTGGTGTATCAAGAGCAGCATATTGATTTCAAGGCAGGGGATAGAATGGTATCCCATAACACTATTAAGAATCAAATACAGTTAAAGAACAAATTCATGGTTGGCCACACTACAATAGAAAAGACAATAAAAATGGGGAATACACGTCGGTTTCTCAAAAACCGATGCGCAAAGAAAAGGCGGTGGCATTTTTGAAAAATTTGACAACACAATACAGATTGGTTTCTAGTATGAACCGACGTGTATTACAGCCGCTAAAAAATAGGCGTCGGTTCCTCGAGAAACCGACGCAGATCGGAAGAGCGTCGTGTAGGAACTGACGCCCATTGTCTTGTATTTCAAAAATTTTGAAATTCAAGAGGAACCGACGCCCATTGTCTTGTATTTCAAAAATTTTGAAATTCAAAAGGCATAATAAGGTGGCAAGGCACTTAACCTTAAGAAAAAGGTTTGGTTGCAATCATAGCAGTGCCTAGCAGTAATTCTATTCCACTAGGGAATAGCCCGCGAACCATGTAAAGCTTGTGGATCTACTGCATCATAAACATGTGTTAAGGATCTCATATCCAATAACTCAGGGGTACCATATGTTAAATAGCCTTGATTAAAATAATAATCATCATTAACAAAACCGGCGGGTGCTACATGTATGTGGGGGTAAGTAACAAAAATACATTGCTCCTACTTATGAGCATCCATATCTATAGAGAATTCTTCTCTAAGAATGAAAGTGACAATGTTAGCTTTTGCTAACTCGTCGTAGTATAAAGAATGATTCATTTTCTTTATACAAGCGAACAAAGTCCAGAGACGATGTTTATAAAGGTTGTATTCCTTAGTATTCTGGTGAATACAAGGCACAGAAGTTCCATCAGAGGAGGGTTTCACAACGAAGTTATTAGAAAGTGGGATAAACCCGAAAGTCTCTTTTAAAAATTTTTTCATTTTTAAAAGGTTAAGATCACAAATTCTTCAGATAATAAGCAACACAAGCAAATAACAAGCCAAGGAACACTAAATAACTTAAAGCATTATCATACATTTACTAAGAATATGTGTCTTATACACAAATCCTTATACACATGACCACGGAACTGCTCGAGGCATTGGGTACTTTTCATGGAGCTTTTCCCTTTCTTTCCCAGTCCTTCGGTACTTTTCAGTACTCTGCCTCCTTTTCCCCAACATCAACGTGGTTCAGAGGTGCAGCTTGGATTATGGTATATTACACTCATTCTTAGTTTATAAAAATGATAAAGACTTCGGCGATTAAGTCATACCTTTTCATTGTTAATCCTTGGATGCGTTGCTACTTATCCTCGAACTTGTAATCTTAAGGTGTTAGTTTAGCCACGCATGGCTAAAGGAAAAAGAGATATATAAATTGTAAGCTTTTATTGTCTGTAATGTTTTTTTATAGGAGAAACTGAAGATGCTTACAATGGTGTGAGATCAATCTTTTTATAGAGGATTGAAGTGCTGAACTCCTACGCTAAGACAACTGTAAAAGGAAAGCAAATAATGGTGTAGACAAAATCCGTCCATTTATGGTTACATTTTTCAAAAGAAAAAGGAAAGATTCCCTAACTTTTTCTAAAGTGAACAATAAAAAGGTTGAAAAACGCATCCGCACAGTGCTTTGAACAGTGCTACACAGTAGCTTGAACAGTAACCTGTCTTTTTCCAGCAGTGTTCTATCCTTTTTCAACAGTGAGAAGGTTGAAAATCTTGCAAAAGCTTTCGTCTTTTTGCAAAATTTTGTCAAAAGTTGCATAGTTGCTGTCGAATGCTTTTATGACTTTTGAGCACCGATGGTAGAAAAATCCAGTCTGGATGCACTTAATCCTTATCAGGTGCATCTTGAGTGGGGTTGAAATCCTCGTCGCCTTCTGCTTTTCCAGCTGTGGAAGATGTCTTGGATTCGGTTCCATATGGATCAAGGGTACCTCCAATAGATCGGAAGAGCACACTGAGCTTTGATAGTTGTTGTGAAGCACTCTTCTTCTCCATTTATTCTTCTGTAACCTTTGGCCGAAGTTTCTACTATATCAAAAACTTTGAAAAGCTAGAAGAAGAAATGGGAAAAGTCTTCTGAACAGTAGACTTTTGTGAAATAATCTTCAGCAACAAGTTGCATAAATTGATATTCAGGTTTAATAGGGTCCCAATACCAATCGCAGCCAAAAACTTTCGCATTTGCTTGCTTTATTTGATCTAGCAAAGTCGATTTGTTTTTAGTGATACTAAGATCATGGATGATATCCCCAGTTTTAAGGAAAGTGGAATAAATATCTGGGTGTGATAGCTCCGTGTAAATTCTACAAATGCTTCTAGCAGGGCAGAACTTACTTTCCCAAGTAGGAAGTGAAGCATCAAGTTCCATATACAATCCATTACCATAATCAGCCATTAGATAATGAATTACATTTTGCAGTGAAGGGTTGAATTTGACTTTAGGTTCTTTATCAGTAAGGTGAAAAAATGATAAAATACCATAGTCTATCAAGGTTTGAGGAAAAATCTTGACTCCTGAGAAATGCTTGATTTCAAATTCATGAAGATTAATCTGAGCAGTCCTATATGCAAATGCAATTTGACATCTGCAAAAGGGTTTGGCCAAAACTTGTCCAGTGAAAACTGTAATTTTCTCTTTACAGTCTGGATATAGTTTATGGAAGGATAAAAATTCATTAACATGATAACACCAGAAAATGTTAATCCAATTGCAATGAATTTTATCAATTCCAATTTGATTTAGAAAATCTTGGAGAGTAATAAAAACTTTTTCATGTCTTTGTTCTTCTAATTCAAAATAGTAGAACAATTCAGGAATAAAGTTTTGGTGAAACTTTTTTGTTCCAGAAGAAGTTGCAATATTTGCAAAAGATTGTGTTGTAATGGTGCCTTTGGGGGTACGTTGAATACTTAGTGATACAAAAAAGGTTTCTTTTTCAAAAATCCTTTTCATTTCTTTTTCTGCATTAGAGAAAGAAATAAATCCTTTGAAGTTGGGTTTTCCACAATATTTGGGAAAATCCTTGGTTGCACTATGGATTTCATCCATGGTTGCATAAATTCCAAATTTTGGTCTGTTAAATAGAGCAAAACATGAAATAGTGTCACTATGGACGGTGGTACTTTGACCAGTGGTACTATAACCAACTGTAGACTTTCAATGTCTATTAATGAAGTAGTGTATCAAGGCATTTAAAATAAATTCCTTTTTCTTACTATCTTCAATAGAGGTTGGAAGTCTCCAGATATTGTCCAGTAAGCATTTCTGCTCTGAACAAAGGTTTAAATGTCTCTTCTCCTGAAAATTATTTCCATCTTCAGGATAAACAGAAAGATACGTGGTGCCAAATTGAATGGACTTAGGTTGAATAGTGAGACTTTTGCCCTCTGCCTTAGAAAGCATGGTTGAATCTGTTTCCTGCAATTATCCATAATCAATACCGGAATTGTCAGTAAAGCAAAGGTGTCTTAATTTATCAATATTGTTTAAAATTCTTGATAAATTATCAGCCATAGTGTTATTGGTTCTTGTGGTATAGAGATCCTTTATTTCTTGGTCGTAAAGAGTGATAAGGTGTCTAGGCGGATGACCTAGATTGTATGTCATGGTGTCAGGTTTGATTTTAGGGCAACATTCTGGATTCCAAAATACGGTAGAACAAAGATTATCACTTCTTGAAGCTCGTTTCAACCTTTTTGAAACCGAAGTTAAAAACTTCATTTTCACCATTCAGAAAGAAAAATCCAAATGCAAAGATAGTGTGAAGGTGTGCAATGTGTTCTTTTTCAGTTTTGGAAAAAACCAAAACATCATCAATATAGACACACACAAAGGTTTTAAAAGGTGAAAAAATGTTATCCATTTTTCTTTGAAAAATTGAAGGTGCATTTTTTAGTCCAAAAGGCATGAATAGCCACTCAAAATATCCTTCGATGCAACTGAATGCAGTCCAAGGTATGGAATCAAGGTGCATTTTGACTTGCCAGAATCTTGATTTCAAGTCAACTTTGGAAAACCAAGTTCTCCCTTGGATTCGGTGAATAAGACTATCTTTGTCTGGAATGATATACCCATCATCATGAGTATTGTCATTTAGACGCCGATAATCAAACACCATCCTTGATTGTCCTCGTCGCTTTTCAGCTTCTCTTTGTACAATAAAGGCAGGAGTGCGATGTTTAGACATAGAATGCCTAATTACGCCAAGTTCAAGCAATTGAGTGACATGCATGTGAAACTCTGTTTGAGACCATGCGTCATACTTGAACTGAGGAGATGTAATGCTGACATCAGGGTTAATGATATCAAGTTTACACTCAATAAGGTTTTTATCCCAAAACCTAATAGGATTTTCACCAATAATGCCAGAAAATTCTAGCTTCTTGACAATTTCCTCAATATCAGGATTGGTAGTGAGAGATTTAACAATCTTGGCATTATTAACAAAGACTAAATCCTCAGTAGAAAATAAATGATAATCCAAAGAATCAAGAGGGTCTCCTGAATCTTGTAATACCAAAAAGTATTTTTGGATAGTATCATCCGGTGATACAAGATCGATTACAACTAAGGCATTGGTTCCATTGTGTTTACATGATCCTTCTATTTCACATGGACAAGAATCATAAACAGCAGGAAGGGTTTTTGGTTCTTTGAGTATGCCACCACGCTCCGTAAGCACATACTCTGATATAACAGGTGTTAGCACAGACCATTTGCTTATCAAAGCATAGTATTTGATGACAACTAGTGAACCTTGTTGTGCATAAATAAAATCAAGCCCAAGCATGATTTTAATATGCTTATGTCGCAAAGTAGTAATCCAGATTTGTGGTAAATGGAATTCTCTGGACCATTGGTGACAATTATCCCGAAAGCTAAATTTAGCATTGTATGCTACTTTATCATTCCGGATGGTTGTACCATCAAATTGGGTAACAATTTAAGGATGAGAAGTTGTCACAATGGCTTGTGTAGATGCAAGACTTGTGTCAACAGAAGTGGTAGAAGCACCGGTATCCACAAGGGCAATTGCTTGTGTTCTTTTGCCTTTAATGTTTAAGGCACAAAGAATAAGCAAATCCTTGGGTATTGACTTATTGTAAATAAGTGGAATTGCATCTTGAAGGGCAACAAGACAATGTTCAGGAGTATCCTGATTGGTGATACATTTGGAGACATTATCTCCAGGATTAAAAGGATGATTGGTGATACTATTGGAGTTTTCTCCAGGATCATTGAAAATGATTCTTTTGGAAAAATCTCCAGGACCAGAAGGATCAGAGGGATAATCCATTTTGGATTTTCCTTTCCGAATGGTGAAAATGAAGTTTTTAACTTTGGTTTCAAAAAGGTTGAAATGAGCTTCAAGAAGTGATAATCTTTGTTCTACCGTATTCTGGAATCCAGAATGTTGAGGAAGTAACAAAGTATCTTTTGGTGGTAACTCTATATCAAATAATAATTTGATACAAGTGGCACAAATTTCAATTAAACATTTCAAACATTTGAAATGTCTATTGAAGGCCGGATACCATTCGCAATTACAACATTTAATGTTGTCACTGCCATACCTGTTTTTCCAATTATGAACACAATTGGTTAAACGGGTATCAGAAGTTGGAATAGAAGATGTTCCTACACAACCAAGTTATGTAAACAAATCGTCTTCTTCCATAGAAGTGACAAAATTGTCAGTGATATAAGATTCACAATTGTACACAGAGTTCTTAGCAAGAAGTGCTCTATGCTGTTCATCTTCGTGATACATTTGAACAGATGAAGCTTCAGATTCATGAATTTCTTCAGGTTCAAATCCTTTAAGAGAACAAATACTATAAATGATTTCATCTTTGGAAACATCTTATCTGATTTCCAAGATGTCATCATTTATACTATTTATCAAACAAACTTCTCTAGTAAAAAGATTGTATTTCAAAATTTTTGAAATACAAGACAATGGGCGTCGGTTCCTCGTGGAGCCGACGCCCATTGTCATGCAAATTCAAATTGTCATGCAAATTCTTTGAATTTGCATGTGGAACCGATGCTCATTGTCATGCAAATTCAAAAATTTGCATGACAAACAAGGAACCGACGCCTAATGTAATACGGATATTATTTATAACAGCACATGCGTGTATTATTCTATCTTCTTCTTTCATCGTCTTCAGTTTATAGTTGGATCGCTTTTCAGCCTTTTCTCTAGGTAAGTTAAATTACACACACTTTGCCTTTTGAAACCCACTTCTCTTTTTCACTCTCTAAATCATTTTTCTATTATATTATATATGTATATAACTTTATGTAAATACCCACAGAAGAAAATGTGTGTATAATAATATATAGACATTTGCTTTCAAATTAGATACTTGTTTAGAGATCATGTTTTGTGTTTTTCTTTTTATTTTTTGTTTTCTTTTCTAGAAATCTATGTGTTTACGCGTGAGATTTTTTGGGTTTTTTTGTTTGCGTGTTAAAAAGATGAATTTTTGAAATGTTTTGGGTTTTTAGTTGCTTTTAAATGTTCTTTGCGTCTTGTGGTCTTGAAATTGACAAAATCGTGAAAGGAATATGTGGGTATTACTGGGATCAATCTCTCTCGCACATGTGTTTTTCTTAATTTTTTAATTGACTTTAGGCATCGGTTGTATAACTACAACCGACACCTAAAGTATACAATAGGCGTCGGTGGTAACACTACAACCGACGCCTATTGTTTATTTTATTTATTTATTTATTTTTAAAATTAACTTTAGGCATCGGTTTTTTTTAAACAACCGACACCTATTGTGACTTTTAGGCGTCGCCCAACAACCGACACGTATATCTTTACAACAACCGACGCATAATTATCAATACAACCGACACCTATTGTGGTATTTTGTAGTAGTGCCAATTAATCAAGTTATATGTTAAACCATTTTGATGGGTTTTGAGCGCTTTGCGGTAGAATCATATCAAGCAATTGGACCTATAAGTCTTGTTTTGAAAATTAAAATTATGATTCAAAAATGTGGATGATTTATTGTAGCTTCACGGACTTCGCAGACTTCACTTTGACGGTGTTTCATGTACACGAAGAATTTAAGGTGTGAGATTGTTATACAGAATATCGAATATTTACATCATTTAATTGGTATTTCATAATATAATACAATAGTATAGTATTGTTGTTGAATAAAGAAGAAAAATGCATTTTTTTTCAAATTAAAGTGCTTTTTTCTAATATTGAAACTCAACAAGTGTAATGTTGTCAATACTATTTATGAAAGTTTGTTTCTACTAAATTATTGTTACTATCTTACAGTAGTTTCATAAAAGTAGCATTAATAGATGTTAAAACTGAATTTGATAATTCTCCAGGAGCGTACACCTTAAATTAAAGTGTGTGCACATGACTGTTAAAAATACTTCTACTCCAGAAGTGTATTCACTCCTGATTTATGTGCACACACTTGTTTGAAAGAAAACTTCCACGAATAATTGTTTCACGTTTATAAATCTAGAAAAATATCTAATCATTAGTTCTATAGTAGTACCATTTATTGGTATATAAAAAAGGAAAGTTTCTGGATCATGACATCATGAATTGGAGATTTTAAGTCAGTAGATATATTGGGGATTGACTCAAAATTATGCATAGTTGAAGAACTAATGCAGAAATTATCACTAATTAAATTATTGGAGTAAGAGCAATGCTATTTATCTAGACTGGAGACTGTATAGTTGAAGAACTAATGAAGAAATTGGGTCTAATTAAATTCTTGGAGTAAAAGCAATGATATTTATCTAGACTGAAGACCGGTCTTTAGTCTAGTTGGCAGTGTTACATTAGGGAGTTGATAGAGATATATAAATATGTGTAAGCATTAATTTATTCAAGAGCCAGTAAGGAAATGACAATTAGACTGGAGATCGACCTCTGGTCTAGATAAATAGCATTATTTCAACCGAAAGACACACAAAGAGGCCGTCAAAAAGAATTGTAAGTGAGAAAGAGAAAACAGAAGGCATGTGCACGGGCGTATTGGTTAGTTTTGGTGTCTTTTGACAGGATGAATTGTACATGAGTAATAATTGGGATTAGGCTATCATGGTGAATTGTGACGTCGACCGATTGTTAAAAAAATTAGAGAAATCAAAAGAAAACGGTACGAATAGAGGCGTTACTTACGTTGTTCTTTGACTGCTCTAATTTTGGTTATGAGAGACACTGATAATGAGAAAAAAATTTGTGCTGTAAGATTTTGCCCATTAATTAAAAGTCTCTCTCTGCGTTAAATTTGTGTTGGTTTCTCTCTATATCATTTTTGAATTTTTGTTTCCGCTGAGTGGTTATGTGATTTAGGAAAACCAGTAATTTCACCCACGGTGTGTTTTGACCAAATAACATAAACAATTCAAGAGTTATAACCGCTTTTGTTTAAATATTCTTATATTTGCCCATTGGGAGTAAATAAAATTAATCTTGCATCGTAATCTATTATATGTATTATAATATATTTGAGAAGGCACACAACAATAAATATAGCAATATAACTTTAAAAACTCTATGATATTTGCGTTAGAGATTCAAATACCGGCAACATTAATTATTTAATCATCATAATAACAAGTTACAACTGTAAGAGAATGGTGGTGAAATATACAGGCAAAAGACCAAAGCATTGAAATCAATGGAGCTTGCATGATAACCTGGATTAAACAAACATGGATTCTATTAGAATAAACGTTAATAAGAAAGGTTTAAAATTAACAGAAAAACGAAACTGTACTCACCAAGCAGTGAAAGAGTCAATACAACTACAAATTGTAGAAAGCCTCCTTGTAGACAACATTCAGTGTAGAACTATTGGGCTGACCACTGTCATCACATATCATAAACTTCAACCTATTTCTACTTGTGACTCTTGAAACTGCTATACATTGAATAATTGTCTTATACATTCATTCCAAATTTGAATCAATATTTTCCATACTTAGCTGATCAATGATTGTAATTTAACTCCAATAAGCAGTAGTTATTTGTGTTTAAATTGGTCGGCTAATTGATGCTTTGGGTGAAATTAAACTTCAATAATCTAATTGATGAAAACCCTAACAAAATATTAACTTTACTGTATATTAGGTGAATTAAATACTTTACTGCTTATAAGTGAATTGCTCTAATTTTTTTAATGTTACAATCTATTACACAAGGGAAGAGCAACGTAAATAGTGACAATGAAAATTGTTTGGCCAAATGTAATGACACCTTAAAAAATCATTCAAGGACCGAGGCCAAACGTTGACTGCAATGAATTTCCATGGTTGGTAAACTACTAAGGCCGCTAGCTAAAGAAACAAATAAAATATTTGGCTGAATTTTTCAGCTTGAGATATTGGATGAAATTTTAGCTGCAGTTGGTTGAATATATGATGACGAACTATGCCAAAATATAATATAAGGTGTGAAATGAAAATTTGGCTGCAAATGGTAAAATGCCCACGGTTAATTGAATAATTTAGGGTTTTTAAATTGGAAAGTCATGAGCAATAGTTTGTTTAATTGGAGGAAAAATTACAGTTGAGCATATAGGATCCCACGGTTTCATATGTCAAGGCATGAAAGTGAAAAATGGATTAATTGTGTGCTAAAAAAATGAATTAGGTTAGTAGTTTATATAACCATATTTTAATTATCTTTACAATTATCATTAAAGAGTTAGATGAAAACGGAAATATATTCAAATAAGGTTAATTGTTTGATTTAGCCTCTTTATTTTATTGCAATTGAAATTTACCTTTGATAAAGGAATATGTATATAGAAACCTCAAAATTTTTAATTCATGATTTATGATTATCTCTTAATATGTTAACTTATTTATATCTAACGTAAGTTATGGTAGGCAGTATATATGACAATTTTTTTAAAATGACAATTGTAGTTACCATACATTAGACTTTAAATTGTAATGGGGACATTACTTTGTTCTGTATATTCGCTAACCTGTAGTATAATTCTATATTATAATAAAATAATGTTGAAATAGATTAAATATTGTTGAGATAACTATTCAATTATTCTATATACCTATATCTAATACAATTAAGTTAGTTAACAATGTAATTAATTATACTAATACTAAGTTATTTTTAGTTAGTGAAATTAGTGATGATGAATAGGTCAAAATATAATATATGGTATGAAATGATAAATTTGGCTGCAAATGGTAAAATGCCTAATCACGGTTAATTGAATAATAATTTAGGGTTTTTTAATTGGAAAGCCATAAGCAATAGTTTGTTCAATTGAAAGTCAAAAATGGATTACTTTGTGTACTAAAAAAATGGTTAGTAGTTTATATAACTGTGTTTTAATAATCAATGAATGAAACTAATAAATAAAAGTAAAAAAATAATAATAATAAATAAATGAAAATAATAAAAAGATAATAAAAATAAATAAACAGATAAGATTAAGAGTTAAACCAATTGCCAAGATGCAAATGCCAGATTTAGAAAGTGATTTTGGGCGGAAAAATGGGAAATGGAAACTATATTATTTTAGTGTATATATAGATATAAATTGGATTATTTCCCAATAGTGGTATGAAAGTTATAAAGGTAGGACCGGTTTTCCAAACAATTTTTTTTATTCTACCACAAATTGATGATAATGAATTTCTTAACTTTATTGTATAAAACACAAAATTAAACGTTTGCAACCTTTAATTAGTTAGGTCGAGTGAATTAATATATATATATATATATATGTCAAGATAGTGATAATTTGTTTTGTCGTCAAATAGAAAACATGCAAATGAGTTAATTAAACTTGTACTTTTTCTTGGGTCAGTTTTTAGTGAAAAGATGATTAAAATACAGACAATTTTAATAGGTTTCATTCAAAATAGTTATGTACACCGTGGTAAAATATGTTGATATTTGGTTAGAAACGTACTACTACTTTTAACTAGTAAAGCACTCGTGCAATGTATGGATAGAGCAATGTGTAAAATATAACTATTGCACAATTAAACAACCAATGAGCAACATTTGTCCATCAGTCAAAAATACAAAGGCAATACATGCAACGCTAAACATGATCTCAATAACAATATTTAATAATAAATTCTAAATTACATAATATTTCCTTGTAACTGGTAAATATATATAGACATGGTATCTAAAAATTAAAACTATATTAAATAATTAAACCTATATCAAATTAAATAACAAAATATTTTAACTATTAGAGATTTAGAACAGTTGAAAAGAGAATCATCTTACTCGACCATTTTGTAAATCGGGGCACTTTTGTTAACAATTTGTGTCACAAGAATCATCATTATTACTTATTTGTTCAAAAAATTTAACTTGATAATGAAAGCCTAAAATAAAATTATATCACTTGTGACCTCGCGTAACAATATTCTCAAATACGAGGTCGAGCCAGCATTGAATAAATTTTCTATTAAATTGATATGTACAGTATTTTCCAAACTAAATCAAAGTGTGTTCGCCAATTAAATTAAATTTTCAATACCCATTAAAATCATTGTTGATTTAGTCAACTTCTTTATTGAAATTGAATGGGCTCTACAAAATGAAAAAGGCAATGATGTAGATGGTCACCTCAAAGATCCCAAAATAATAATAATAATATAATCAAATTATCAACGCTTAAAAATTACATTTTTAATTTATATTATAGAGAGTGTGAGATAACATTTTCAGTAACCCAAAGCCATGAGTTAAAATCTGAGCAGAAAGTTTTTTAAGTTCCGCAATTAAAACCAAATATATACATATTCGTAATTACCATGGAAAGAGAGGAAGGTAAAATATGATCTCTACAAAAACAATAGTATGAGGTCGAAAATCTTTTGCGATAATTGGAGATTGGGAAGACGGTAAACATGGAGATAATTAGGAATACGATTTTCTAAAATTGGGAAGGCAGTAAATATGGATAAAATTGGGAAACGAGCAAAGCATGAGATGATATTTGTTTTATAGAAGAAAATTGAAAATTAAGAAAATAACAAAAGCCGCATAAGGCAAAACGTGTTGGTTAACTGTGTGATGACAATCTTAGAGTACTATTTTCCAAAATTGAGTGTAAAGTTTTTTATCTTGATCCAAATACAAATTTGCTTGGACAAACTTTACTTAAAAGTGTTAGGTTTAGTGACAAATGCTATATTTTGAATCCAAAATTAACTTACAAAGTTACTAATACTAATCCTGTAGAGCTTTGACACAAGAAATTGGGTCACATTAGCTATCAAAGTCTACTCAAATTGACCAAAAGTAGAGCTATTAGGGGCATTCCAGAATTAAAATCAATTCCTGAAACTATGTGTGAACCATGTCAGAGAGGTAAGCAAACCAGAAATTCACACAAGTTAGGTCAGCACCTATCCACCTCTGTCATACTTGAACTTATTCATATAGATCTTATGGGTCCTATCACAACTAAAAGCATTCGTGGAAAAAGGTACATTTATGTCTGTGTTGATGATTTCTCTAGATACACATGGGTTAATTTTATCAGAGAAAAATCTGATACAATTGACAGATATTGTGTTTTGTTTCAGAAACTCTCCAATGAAAAATCTGATGAAGGTGTTACCATCAAGAGAATCAGAAGTGATCGTGGAAACGAATTTGATAATTCTAGTTTTTCTGACTTTTGTGAAAAGTATGGTGTCATGCATGAATTTTCTGCACCTAGAACCCCTAAACAGAATGGTGTAGTTAAAAGAAAAAACAGGAACTTGCAGGAAATGACTAGAGTTTATGCTTAATAGCAAAAATTTACCTGCTAAGTTATGGGCTGAAGTAATTAATACTACATGTTACACCATTAATAGAGTAAGACTTAGACCTGAAACTAATCAGACTCCATATAAAATTTGAAAAGGCAGAAAACCTAGATTGAGCTATTTTCATGTTTTTGGTAGTAAATGCTATATTTTGAATGACAAGGATTATCTAGAAAAATTTGATGCCAAATCTGATAAAGGAGTCTTTGTTGGTTATTCTGAGAATTCTAGAGCTTATAGAATTTATAATATGAGAACTCAGAATATTGTTAAGTCTGTGAATGTGAAAGTTGATGATACTACTGACTGCTCTGTTTATGTACAGGAACCTGAAATTGAAAATCTGGAAGTTATCTCAGTACAGAATCAAACTGACAGAACTAAAGCAGGACATGTCCAGTCTCAGTCAACCGCATCAGGACAAGCAGAACCTGAGTGAAATACATCCCTCCAAGGTCAGAATGATCAAAGTACAGAATCTAAATCTGAATGTGAATCACAACCTGAACCTAAACCAGAACCTAGAAGAGAATCATCTACTAGAATTCAGAAAGCACATCCAGTTGACAACGTCTTATCCAGAAAGGAAGGGATTGTGACCAGAAAAAGATTTCAACAAGAATTTGATCACATGTGCAACATCTCTATGCTTGAACCTAAAAATGTGAAGGAAGCTTTACAAAATGATAATTGGGTTCAAGCAATGCAAGAGGAATTCTATCAGTTTGAAAGGAATCAAGTTTGGGAATTAGTACGAAGACCCTCTTATGGCAATGTAATTGGAAAAAAGTAGATCTTCAAGAACAAGTCAGATGAGCAAGGTAAAATCATCAACAACAAAGCAAGACTTGTGGCTCAAGGTATACCCAAATGGAAGAGATAGACTTTGATGAAACATTTGCACCAGTAGCCAGATTTGAGTCAATCAGATTACTCTTTGCAATAGCATGTTATGTTGAGTTCAAGCTATATCAGATGGATGTGAAGAGTGCATTTCTTAATAGCATTCTGAATGAGGAAGTTTATGTTGAGCAACCACCAGGATTCACTGATCCACAGTATTCTGAACATGTGTACAGATTAAGGAAAGCTTTATATGACTTGAAACAAGCTCCAGAGCTTGTATAAAAGACTCACCACCTTTCTTCTTGAACAAAGCTACAACAGAGGAGGTATTGACAAAGCCTTATTTATCAAGCCATTGCAAAAAAGAATCACAGTTGCTCAAATTTATGTGGATGATATTGTTTTTGGATCCACTTCAGAAGCCAAGACAAAAAAGTTTGTCAAGACAATGCAGACAGAATTTGAGATGAGTACGGTTGGTGTACATAGATTTTTTCTGGGATAATAGGTTAAGCAGGACACGTCTGGCATCTTTATTTCTCAAACAAAGTATGCTAGAAATATGATAAAGAAGTTTGGCTTGGAAGATTCTAAATCAATGAGAACTCCAACGGCTACTAATTTGAAATTGTCAAAGGACGATCAAGCTAAAGCAATTGATCCTACTCTTTATCGTAGCATGATTGGAAGTTTACTCTATCTGACAGTAAGCAGGCCAGACATATCCTTCAGCGTAGGTGTGTATGCTAGCTATCAGTCAAAGCCAGAGAGACACATCTGGCTGTGGTCGAGAGGATGATCAGATATGTCAGTGGAACAACAGAGTATGACATATGGTTTTCTAAGGATCTTGCTAGATACTCAAATGCAGATTGGGCTGGGAATGTTGATGATAGAAAGAGTACTTCAGGAGGATTTTTTACATGGGAAACAACTTAGTTGCCTGAATGAGCAAAAAGCAAAATTTCAACTCTCTCTCCACAGCAGAGCAGAATACATAGTTGCAGGAAGTTGTTGTACACAGCTTCTATGGTTGAAATCAGCTAGAGATTTGTTTACTAAAGCATTGGATGCATCTAGGTTTGAAGGCCTAAAAAAATAGATTGGCATTTGCATACTGCTTAAATAGGCTCAACATCATAAAGAGAAAAACCGCATTGCATTGTACATAAAAAAAAGAATGTTTTTATTTGCATTTTTTATATAGTGGTGTGATTTGTGTGTCATTCATGATCATATTACTGAAATCACTTTATATATGTGCAGGATATCACTGAGACATCCAGAGGAGGATGCATCTTGAAGAGTTCAGTCAAAACCTGTTCTCCCAATTCCATAAAGATAAACTGCATAAAAAGGATGGGATACATCCTGCCTGCTTTGCACTCTAAAAGGTATCCTGATTGAGAGTCATAAACTTGATATAGACCTATGGTCAGTAACTATACTCTTTGGCACTACATACGACTAATAATGTCTAAGGGGCAGAGTTTGTAAGGGCAAAAGCTACAGTCAGCTAAGCCTTTGAGTGCGTGCAGCTACTTTTACCTTCAGAAGAAAATGCTCAAAATTATAGAAAAAATCAAGCAACCAGAGGGCTTAAAAGTTGTATTCTTTTTATAAAAGTTGTTCAGATGATGATCGGTCTTCTTGTGCATCACTCATAAGCCTCAATAAGTCAGGTCTTTACAAGGTGTAAAGTGGAATATGGATTGACCATAAAAGATAAATTCAAAAGAAATTCCATTAAAAAAAATTTCTTCCATTGAGAACCGTTCAGTTGATTGAATACTTCATGGTGTGAATTTCAACATGTATTTTAGAAAGTATTCAGTACTGAAATTATATTAATATTGGTTCATTATATTTGCATATGCTTGCATGTATGCATTAGCCTAGATGCATATGGTACTTTAGCAGACAAATCAAGCAAGATGCATCTGGCTGATATTATAGTTTGTGGCAATTACAAGTAAAGCGCTATTAAAATTTCTAACGGGCAAATTTTTAAAACCAACATTCTGAAACTATTCCGTTTCCCTCTTATTTATCAAACTTCCCTCTTTTTCATATATTCCATAACTGACTCGCACATTCTCTCTTTCTCTCCAAAAATTTCCTAACTGCTCTGAATTTTCTTCAAAGTTTTTCATGTGTTTTGTTTTCAAGATTTTTTTACAGAAAAACATGGCTCGCAAAAGAAAATCAACTAGTGGTCGTCGACGCAGTAGCAGAATTTCTAAGAAATCTAAAATAGATGCAGGAACTTCTCGAGCACCAGTGCAAAATCCATCTCCACAGCGAGTTGTGTTACCGGAACCGATTTCCGAGGACGCGTCACCAGTCGAGCCAAATCCTACTCCTATTACGCAAGTTCCGATGGCAAAAACCCCATACATACTCGATCTGCTCACGGTTATGGTGTTGTATGTTCCGCCTGAAGAAGAACAGAATCCACCAGCAGAAGTCCCGACTCCACCCGTTGAACAAGTTTAATAGCCACTATTGGAACCAAAAAACCCAAATCTACTGGAAAACCCAATTGTTGAGGAAGAAAATCCAATTTTGGAGATTGCTAAGGAAATACCAGTTCCAGAAGGCGAACTTCCTCAAGACCAACCAGAAATTCCTCATATGGAGGAGATTCAGGCTGTTAATCAAGAAGCGATCCCAACATACAGGAGATTTTACACTCAATTGCTAGAGAAAACCCCAATCATGTTGGGGATGCAGAAATTCAGAGGGAGAGGAGTCCGGAACTTGAACCAGAGTTAGTGGAACCAATGGAAATTCAGTCTGACAAAGACGCATAGGACAAATCCTCATTGCATCCTGTGGAGGATTCTGAAAAAGAAGAAAGGTCAGAAGAATCTGAATCTGAGCAAGACTCATCTACACTAGATTGAAAACAGAAGTCTAAACAGGTCAATGACAGAAACTCTAACAAGGACAGTGATTATCAGATGGAGGAAGATGCAGAAAGTTCAGATGACTCATATGAAAAGTCTGAAAACTTTGATAAACAATAGAAGAAGAGAAGGGAAGACATTAGGAAAGGGAAATAAAAAATACTAAGAATACCAGCCCAGAGACCAGCAATTAGGAGATCCACAAGGATCCTTATTAAGAGTCCCAGAAAACCATTTCAGTCAGAATCTACTGAGCAAAAGGTCGTCAGTCTGGATAAGTCTAGTGATGGCTCAAGAAGAAGTGATGCTAAACAATGCCAGGCGCATCCTGATCTGGATGACTTCAAGAGAACTGAAATCAAAACAGTAAAAGGTTCTTTTACTCATTTTTTTATGATAAGAAGGCTGCTCAGTTGTTTCAAAATTTTTTGAATTTTAGAAAATTTACTTATGAAAGGAGGATTATGATTTCTGACTTTGATATGATTGAGTTGCATGAGTTGGTGGAATTTTTTAAACTGGAGAAATTGTTAGACTGTAAGAGAACTGTGAATGAGACTGTTGTGAAAGAATTCCTATCCAATATCCCAAAACAGTTCTGGGTTGCTTATTGTCTACTTACTACAAAAATATATGTGAGAGGGAGAATGATTAGGTTCACTGCTGAAAGTCTTAGGAACTGCCTGGGGATTAGACAGTTTGATGTAGATGAGGAAGATAATGAGAAATATAATTTGTCTAATAATGAGATTGTTAGAGAACTCATAAGAACCACATGGCCAGCCAAGAGAACTGAAATTCCTTCATCCAGCATGACTCAGAAATACAAGCTTTTCCATAAGATTGTTATGACAAATCTGGACTCTTTTACTTACAAAACCAAGATAAACAGACCACGAGGCGTGTTGTTATATCAGGTGGGGACAAAATAGGAAGTTAACTGGGGGAAAAGGTTTTTTATATCATTAAGGGCTGCATATCAGGTAGCGGATCTAGAAAATCCAAAACCTACCAATTACCATTTCCTTGGGTAATCTATAATTTTTTGAAAGATCAGGGGATTAAGGACAGGAAAGGGTAATCAGTGGTCGAGACCTTTATATCTCTCAGAAGGGACCACTGCTCTAAACTCATTTCACCTTCTAACAGACGTCAGGCTTCATCTGGCACAATAGAAATAACGACAGATATTCCAACAGAGCCTTCACTCAGACAGGACATGTCCTGCCTCAAAGAAGACTTGAATCAGTTTAAAGAACGTGTCACTGGTTTGAGTAACTTATTTAATTCTTTTGTTCAACCATTTAACCACAGTTTAATGGTGCATTAATCACTTTTGAATGGGCAAACGTTCGCATACAAGGGGTGTTGACATTAGTGGATTCCTGGGGAGCTATCTTGTTGTGATAGACGAAGAAGCTGCTAAGGCACAGCAGGATGCGAAGGAGGCTGATCCATCAACCAGACCTAGGGAGGATACATCTGGTGCAGCTACTCCTCAGAAGAAAAAAAGGAAAAGAGCAGCTGATGATGAAGGTTCTTAAAAAAAGAAGGACAAGAAGAAACAGGAGAAAAATCATGACTGATGCAATTTTCCAAGGATGAAGAAACAGGAAGCAGAAGGATTGAGACATTCTCAAGACATATTCATATATTTTCTTGCAACACTCATCTTATTTTCAAGTCTTTATACTTTATGTTTTTAATTTCTGTATATATTCTATGTTTTTATGTTATGAACTCCCTATGGCAGCTACTATGTTTTGCAGGAAGATATCATTCTATGTTTTACAGGTTTACTTTGACTTTTCTCCTTTGTCAAAAAGGAAGAGAAGATATAGGTAGCTGTGATCAAAATATATCTCGTGTTGAGAATGCTAATCTAATCAGGACATATATATAGGTAGTTGTGATCAGGATATATATAGGTAGTTGTGGTCAGGATAGATCTCGTGTTGTGAATGTTGATCTAATCAAGACATATCCTGACTGACAAGCACTTTTGCACTTTAAAATCTAATTTATATGTTTGATTTATTTGAGTTTGTGTTTTGTGCTTTAGTGATACATTTAGGGGAATTTTATTACTAAGGGAGAGTATTTACTGTTTATACTTTTTAAACCCTTAGGAAATATTTTTGACACTTGGTGCTACTATGAGTTTTGAAAAATTAAAAAAGCCAAAGGGAGAGATTGTTAGTACGAAAGTTTTTACATCTTGGCATTCCTAATTTTTGGTTAAGTGTCAAACATCATTTTAATGTGTCACTTTTTTTTTGCATGACTTGTTGTCATATGTGATATATTGTAAGCATGCAAATTTTAGATATCTTAGGCTGAAAGACTTAGTTTGGGGCATGTGTACCAAGTCTTAGAGCACAAGAATTTTAATTCATGCAATCTATTAGTTTCTTAGTTTGAATTGAATTATTATTACGTTATCTAACTAGGTCTTGGATTTATGCATGTTTAGTCTAATTAGAGATCGGAACGTTACGTGTTTATGGTATACAAGAATTCTAACTTTCCAAACTTGGTTTTTTACATAAATATGGAATCTTTAATTCTTGTCTTGCACAATAATTCAAAGGCTTCCTATTTATGCTCATGTAGGTCGAGCAACAAGGAGAGCTCGGTGTGCCTAATTTTCAAGAATTCTTTGTGTACTCAAAGAAATAAAACCGAGACTGAAGTTGATGGACGGGTTGCATATTATTGGTTATACTTCAAGAACTCGACCAAAGGAAAACAGACTGCCGAAACTTAAGTTTTATACTAGCAAATTAGTCTTCATGCTTTGTGTTTGGCAAACCCTTCATGTACGTGGTAGGCGACTACATTGGTACGAGGGACATATCCATAAAGGTTGAAAGTAGTTTAGGAGGTTAAGTCATCCCAGGATGAGTTTGGGAGACTCTAGAAGCTTGATGGACGTCCCGTAAGGTGCACAGGAGAAAGAAAGAGCAACGAGAGTTGGCTCATTCTCAAAAGGCGTAAAGAGGGAGTCTTTTATAAGTTTACCTTTTGATTATTTAGTGTCTATTGTGATAGCACATTTTAGTCTTTTTCTGTACTAAACTCATCTCTTAATTGGTGAATTTGTTTGTCCCGTTGCAATGATGCCCGCAGTTTTCCCCAATTGGGTTTCTACGTAATCATTCTGGTGTTATTTATTTCTGCATTCATACTCGAGCTAGACACATCTAGGTCGCGTTACACTTTACGATAGTAAAACATATCTACGCAGGAAACATCCTGACTAGAGTCTAAATAACCACGAATTTACAAAAACTTTACAAAAAATTAAAAGTTTTATTAACAATCAACAACTCTTAAATGTGAAATAGAAAATGATTTATGTTTTGGTATCCATAATTGAAAGTACAAACTAAAGTTAGATCTAAAAAGAGCAAAAAAATCAACAAACATATATAATGATTTCCTTCTACTCCTTTCACACATATGACTCGTACACTTGTCTTTTGAAAAAGTCGATTCCATACACTCTTATTGTAACATCCCGCAAAATATTCAACAATGAATTTGGTGACACAACAAGTATTTTACCAACAATTGGAATAAATACTCGAATCTTTCACTATTTCTGTTCCAAGATTGAAAGTTTATTACTCAAAGAAATAAGGATCGGCTAAATCATTCCCGAGATATGTAATGTTAAATTTGTTAAATTAAGGAACATTTGCTATTTTTGTGATTATTAAAATTGTCAAATCATAAGGCATGCCGTATTTTTGTAAATAAAAATCTTACTATTGTTGCCAAGTGTCAAGACCATGCTATTTTTATAATTAATTAATAATCTTGCCAAGTGTCTAGGACACTCATTAATTTTGTAAATTATGGATTTCAAATGACATTTAAACATAATAATTCCTACACACTATAAGAAGGGACAAAGGCAAAAGAAAATTCGTCCAAAATAACCAAGAGTAGAAGAGCACTATTAAAACCCCACCAAAACACATATTTATCACTTAAAAAGACTCTCTTTCTATATATAGGAAGCTCATAACCTAAAAAGCAAGGCTTTGGAGGTATTTTCTACTTAGAATTAAAGGAATATTTGGCAGACTTTTAAGGTGAGTAACCGGTACCTTGATTCCCTTTCTTTGTTCATAACGCTTTCATAAGATATGCATGGATTTTTGATGCATTGTTATGGAAAGAATGATTGATTTATTGTATTTGAATCACTAGTTAATACTCTACTCGTTTTGAATTGCTTTATAGAACATGACCTTGCTGTGCGGTCTTAGTCATTTTGACTATGTGGTAATCTTTGTAGTCTTGTTATGTGGTCTTGGCCAATTTGAATCTTTGTCGTATTGCTGTGTGGCCTTGGCTAATCATGTGTGTATCACGGGTAGTAGTTTAACTAATGATAGGACCCATTTCTGCATTGAAAGGCTTTGTGAACCCTGTGATTTTCTCGAAAATGCATTTTCGTAAATGAAAGATGAATCAAGATAATTGGTTGTTCAATGAGTACGTTGTACTCACTTCTTATTTTCTACCATTTTGTAGATAATTGAAGGCAAGATAATCAAGGAGCAAGCCATGGATTGGGACATGCTCGCGGAAGGAAGAAGATTTTTGCATGTACAGTGAATTGTTAGAACTACAATTTGGCCCACCTCTCTATAGATCTGTGTGGATATATATATATATATATATATATTTGTAGCTTAACTTATGTAAGCCAAGGGACAACTTGCTTGTTTGTTTTGTACGTTAAGTCCCTACTATTTGTAAAAGCTTCCACTCTCGAATGTATAAAAAAATTTCAAGAAAATTGTAAAATTGGCGGGGGCGTGACACTTATGATGTTCAGCAATTCATTTGAGATCGGAAAATGTGTGTATATATATATATATATATACACACACACACACTTATGTGGTTTTACCTAATGAAAAAAAATATTAAACAAAAAAAAACTTTAATCTTTCATCGGTTATTTTGTGGTTAATGTTTAAATCACATTCTGACTAATAGAATCGAATAAATTTTAGTAAACTCTCTTTTATTATTTTTAGTTTTAATTAACAATGTATATATAATATAGAAAACTAGGGGCAAAATATTATATTAATGACACACTCAAATAAATTTAGAGCATAAATGACATATTTAATATAATAAAGTTCAATGAAATAATAAATATATATAAAGTCCAATACTTAAAAAAGAAGATTCATCACTTTTAAAATAACAAAATGACTACAGGATATTTTTTGTCAACACATTAACAAGAATCCACAATAGCTTTGTGGTTGGGAACTTACTTCCGATCTCAGGTCTAAGGTTTGAGTCTCTCCCATTGTATATTGAAAGGAATTACTAACAGGTTGGTGCGTAGATTGGCAGGTCGGTTGTAGGTCAATCTGTGGGTTGCGGTTAACGCAACGGCGGAGCCAGGAGCTATTAGAGGACTGGGGCGAAAGTGTGAGCTGTATATTATGCACAGCTAAATTACCTTTATATATTAATTTTTTTAAAACAAACTAAAGAAGAAATTTTTCCAATTTAGGGGGGCTGGCCCAGCATGGCCCCCCCTTAGCTCCGCCAGTGGGTTAACGGTTCGGGTTGGAAAATATTTTTTCATTTATTAATTTTTATGTCCGTCAAAGATTTTCGATGGAACGAAATCCATCGGATTCCGACAGATTTCGGTAGGTCAGAAATTTCTAATGGATTTTATCTTTCAGAAATTTCTGACGGATTCCAATTTCCGTCAGTACGTATTACTGAGCAGGGCTTCACAGACGAAAATTCTGACGGCAAGTTTTCTGTCGAAAAAAGTCATTTCCGACGGAAGTTCCAACTTTAGTTATGGATTTTTCTGTCGGTGAAAGCCATTTTTTTAGTGGTGCATAACGGTTCAATTATTTAAAAACTAATTAAATTATGTTAACATATTAAAATATTAGTATGTGGAAGATGTATGTTATGAAATATTAAATATCATTAATATATATTACAAAAGTAAAAAAAAAAAAAAACAAACAAACGAGGCAATAAATAACATGTGTATTTTATAGAAAAAGTTAGTGTTCACTCAGAGGCAATTTTATATAGATATTTCGATAGTTATAAAATAAAAATGTCTGAAAATTATAATATATACTAAAGATGGTCAAATAACAAATTCTACTATAAATGTTGTAATATATGTATTACCATTCATCATTTATTCTTGCTAAATTTATCATATGCAACCTAATTTCCTGTATGTTATACATTGGCAGTCTAATACAAACTATGTACAAAACTTTCTTTAATATTTTTAAGGATTTTTTTGTATAAACAATTTTTTATCTTCATTAATGAAAGATATTATATTACGGGTATTAACTACATTATTTTTCTTTACATATACATAAATGATCAAATATTATAGTTTAAAATTTTTTTTATACAATCATGTTTAATCTTCTTGAATTGATTATATTATCTGGTATTATCATCTCATATAATGCACGGGTGAAAAACTAGTTTTATTTTTAAATAAAAATAGCTTATGAAAGGGGCATATGCTTGAACTAACATTAGTGACAGGGCCAGCCCTGATTATAGGTGACCAAGACGGTCGCCTAGGCCCCTCAGCTGAAGGTGACAAAAAGTCAAAAATTGAGTTTTTTTGAATATATATTCAAATAATAGAATAATAATAATGCATGCAAAAACAAATATTAGTTGTAATGTAGTTTAGTGTTTAAGCTTTATATTTTAGAATCCATATTTACTAAAGGTCAAATGTTCAAATCTTCTTAATAGCACAATTGATATATATATATATATATATATTTTAAGTGCCAGTGTCCCAAAATTTGATTAGTGAGTCTACTTGTTGAGATTTCCGTGTGACGAGACTAATTATGTGTTACTTTTGTAAGAGCAAGATTAATGTTAGGGGAAAATGTAGGGCAAAAATGTAAGGGAGTAAAAGAAGGGGCAAATCTCTGAATGAGTGGTCAAATTTAGCCCCTCTTTTGCATTTTTCAACCCAGTTTTAAGTTTTTCCACCTCCACATCTATTAATATTATTTAGGTGTCCGGAAAAAGGGGGTAAAACCCAAAATATGAGTTCCCCTCCCCCACATTAATCATACTCTAAAAACAATGGCCATTTTTACAAAAGAAATGGAAATCCTCGCTGTACAAGCATGATGAATATTTATCATTTTGTCCACTGCGTCAATTCATGGGGGCATTAAATTGACTTTAAGTCAATAATTTATATGCATGGAATCTCTTATCTATCCATATATCAATGAAAGATCAAGATAAAGACAACAAATGACATAATCTGCAGTGAACAACTAATTCAATTCTATAATTTTGATTAATAATTTCATTTAATATATATGTCCACATGCGCAAACAAAGAAGCCCTACAGACATCATTTAATTGAATGATAATGTTGCCCTTTAATTGCTTAGGAGCTTGAAGACATCGTTTTTAGGCATACCACACGTGCTAGGAAAACAGATGATTGTAACAATCTTTAACAATAAAATTAGAAGGTGCCAAAAAAAAAAAGTGAGATTCAAAGTTATAAGCACTAAATTTGAAAGATAAAGTTAGATAATACATAAAGGTGAAATCATTGAATTAGATGATACCAATTAGCCAAAAGAAATTAATCATTGCTCAAAAGAGCATTACCATTTTGTCCATTGCATCAACTTTTATTAATGGGGTGTTATAAGTCAATAATTTATGGATTTAATCTTCACATGTATCGTTGAATGATCAAGAAAAAGACAAATCTTCACATATAGCGATGAATGACCAAGAAAAAGACAATGGGAACTGTTAAATATAAATAAGAGGAAATTATATGTCTATATTTTCAAATTAATTCTATTTTTAAATAAAAATTGATTAAAATAATCACATTTACATATTTCCTGAAACACGCATATATTGTATAAATTTCTACCATTGAACTCTACTCATTTTCTTCTCTTATTTTTCATTAAAACTCATTAAGATGAGTTTGCAAATCAACGCTAAGAAATGTTAAAAAATAAAGGTGTCTTTGCTAAAGTGTCCCAAAATTTGACCACTTATATATGTGTTGAACCGCACTGCATAAGCAGAATGAAGTAGACGGCAAGTAAACAGGCAGGTTTTTAAAAGACTATAGTACCCCTTACCCAATGAGATTGATCATAGATGCAGAAAATACGTCCATCCCTCTCCCACCCAGTGTTCTAAAAAGCTTGTCTAGGCAATGCTTAGACGGCCCTTAGTTTTAAAGTTTGGACTCCACGCTTTATCACGCTTTGTGCTTTATCATGCATTAGTTGCGCTTTTTATAATGCATTGATGCGCTCAGTTGCGCATAAGCTTCATGTCTGGCCTTAACGCTTTTCCACGCCTCATGCTTTTTAGAACACTGCTCCCACCTAAGCCGAGCCGCCCTCTCCCCTTTTCCGGTCCACCTCCTAAATCCGGCGACTTCACCTCTTCCTCCATTTTTAACGACTCTCCTCCCCCTCCAAATCCGACCATCTCCTCCGTGTCTGGCGACCCATATCACCACTTATAGTAGCACCACACGACCACTAGTAGCTGGTAACCAGCGACTAAGCTAGGAATTTAGATGAAACCAAGTTGAATCTAGAGTGTAAAATGTAGAGGGCTAGAAGAGGCCATTCCCTCTCCTCAAGGGTGTGAGGAAATTTTTTTTATTCTACCATAAATTTATGAGAATAAAATTTCTTAACTTGATGGTACAAAACACAAAATTAAACGTTTACAAACTTCAATTAATTATTTAAGCGAATTAATATATATATATATATATCAAGATAATGATAATTTGTTTGCAAAAAAAGAAAAAGAAAATAATTATTTAAGTGAATTAATATATATATATATATATATCAAGATAATGATAATTTGTCTTGTCGTGAAATAGAAAACGTGCAAATGAATTAATTATACTATAATTTTTCCCTTTTCTAGGATCAATTTTTAGTGAAAAAATAATTAAAATATAGACAATTCTAATAGATTTCATTCAAGATTCAATAGTGATATAAAATCCGGTAAATATGTTGATATTTGGTTAGATGGAAATGTACTATCTTTTGCTAGTTTTAATTGTGAAATATGTAAGTGGTTTTATTGTATTTAACTTTTCTTCTCACCAATTTATTTTATGGAAATGAGTGAAGAAAGTCAAAAATTTTATTTATGTAGTAATAATAATAATAGTAGTAAAGTTCTCACATGTTATACAATTGAAAGGAAAAATTTATAAATAAGTTCAAGGAAAATGATACTTTTTTAGGAGCCATGTGTGTTTGTATATTGTTGGATCCTTTTATGTTCATTGATAGAGTGGATGCGTCATATTGGTTTCAAAAGAATAAAATAAAATAAAATAAAATAAGGTCAATGTGTCATATTTATATCAGTCATATTGTATTAATTTAATTGATGTTTGAGACTTTTTTAATAGACTTATATTTTTATAGCGGCTATATAATTCATAATGGGAGATATTTTCACTAAAAAAAAAAAGGAAAAATTGGAAATATATACCACCGGATATAATTCTGTACTTGACTAACATTTTCTGTTTAATTGTTAGTTATTCTTCATAATAGCAGTTATCAAGTTTAAGAAGAATTATTTTTGAAAGTAACTTAGAAGAATTATGGTTGCAAAAGAAAGTTAAGAAAAATTGAATTGTTCATAACTCTTAAATACAGTGTATAAAATAGAAATCATTAATAGAGAAATTATATAGTACAATTTACAAGAAGGCAAGAAATATTTTTGATATTTTTGGGCATTCATATATCTATATATGTTGTTACCGATTTTTTTTTCTTTAATGGGTTTGGTCACTAAAGATATATAGCAATAAATTTGCATGATTTCCATTGTTTGTGATGTCAAAAGACAGAATATTTTGAGGCTATGTGCAAAAATGGGCAATGTCTAGATATATATTACATATGCTAACCACCGAAAAACAAAAGTTGAAAATAAGTTGAATTATTATTAATAACAATTATAATTACATTTACTCATTTCAATGTTATAATAACAATAAAAAAAGGGGAAAATTTTGATTTTAGTAGATACAGTTGTACTATCAATTGTAATTATTTTGGTATTTGTAGCTGTTGCTGGAAAAAAATTAGAAAAATACTTCATCTCTAATTTTGAAGATAATCAATTTCAAAAATAATAAAAAAACTGAAAAAAATTAAAAAATCACAAATAATTAAATGATATTCTAAAAATAAGACTCGTACCTATTTAAAACTCCTTAATTCTCTTTCATCCACAATTATCATCATCAATTACATCTGATTCTCTCTCATCTAGCAATAACCATCAACCTTTGCAAAAATATTTACATTAATAATATTATGGAAAAATAAAAAAACCAGAAAACATTAAACAAAATACAAAAAAAAATGCACATACTTTAAATAAGACTCCTACCTTAATTAAAATAGATCGGAAGAGCACACGTCTGTTTCATCTCTACTTATCGTCAATTACAACCGCCCTCTCCCATCTCCTCAAGCACCATGTCGACTTCTTCAACATTAAGAACAAAATCAAAGGAGGAAAAACTTTTATTCTTCGAATTATTATATATAATTTGCTTTTTCATTCTTTTTTTTGTGAGTATTAATCAAATTACAATGGCCAATGAGTAGTGTCGGCTAATTACCACAAAAAATTATTAAATTAGGCCCTTAATATGTTTGGGCCCCATCCACAAGCTTATTTGGCTTGGGTCAAATACGGCCCTTCTTGTATATATGTGTTTTCCGATATAAATGTTTTTTCTTATTCGGCTATGTGATTTTTTTAGACGGTGCCATATTTCAATAGCTTATTCAAATGTTCTATGTGAAATTGAAATTCCTTTTTTTTTTTAGCAGTTTTCTTAGATATATGTGCATTTGGTAATCTCATGCAATACATGGGTAAAAGACTAGTAAAATATTATTTTGTCAAATTTTTTACTGACCATGCTTCTCACGAGTGTAACATTTGTATAACTATATGCAAATGCAAAAATTCAGAATTGTCGACAAAATAAAATTCTCGATGATGCCAAACAAAGATGACGCCGAAATACTACGCTACTATGTGTGTTTTCTCATTCCCCCCCCCCCCGGCAATATTTAATAATATTGTGTATAAATGCTATTAAAACAATTAGTAGTGGATAGTGGAAAATACAACGAGAACATAAAGGCAATTGAAAAAAAAACGGCACCATCCAAAAGAAATTCCCCTATTCCCGCAAACCAAA
>CAVNYN010274804.1:0-14745 GCA_963692815.1 Nyctanthes arbor-tristis
AATATTATTACCGACAGTAGGGAAGTTTTCTCCCCTACAGTTGTAAAAAAAATGTTTGTCCTGTATGTCACAATTTTTATGTCATATATATCACTCTCTTCCTCCTCCTCAAATTCTCTTCCTTTTTCTCCTCAAATTCTCCTCCTCCTCCATTTTTCTTCCACTGGATCCTATGATCGGATTCACCGCTCAAGTGTTATACCAGTTAAACGTATCGTATGTCCTATAAAGATAAAAAAAGGTTCCGAGTATAATTTTTCTTCGATTGAAGTCCTCGGAGTGGTTCAAATTGTACCATTTCACTTTTGTAATCTATTAATTATTCCACGACAACTTGATTTTTGTGATATTTTTGTGGCTGATGTAGCCAAAAGCAACTTGTGATTTCTTTATTGGTTTGTTTAGCAGCCTATGTATACATCAGGAACAAATTATCCAATACAAAAAAAAAATAATAATAATAATAAAATAAAATTGTCAACTCAATTCTTTTAGAAAACAAAATTCCAAGGTTATATATCCAAAATTTGAATTACATGTAGTAAGAATCAGTCAATCATTCCCATGAATTTAATATCAGAGGTATGGGAATTTTAGGCACCAGAGATAGAATTTTGGAGGTTAATCCTGTAACATTCAATTTCAATCGGATGCATTAGTTGAAGAGATGATACTAAAAACTTTTAGCTGCAGGAGATTACTCATCACGGAAATTATGAATCGCGACCATTTCAAGGTTCAGAGTGCTCGAGAATGAGATGCCTTAACCATGGAATCTTCTAGATTACCTTTGGCAAGTAGATGAAAGAAATATATTCTAAAGTAAGATGTAAAACGATGAAGAAACTTTATGCAGGTTTCTCCTTTGCCACTTCTTTGAAACTCTGAAGTTTGATACTTCTCATTTATTTAGATGAGTCCATGGCTATACTAGTAATTGTTACCATGTTGATTTCAAATTGAAGAATGTGACCATATATACAAATCAAAGTAAACAAATAAAAAACATTACAAAATAGAAGATCATATGCTCCTACTACTACTATGCATAAATGAGTACAAATATAAAGCATTACAAATAAAGAATTAGAAATTATAAGGTCATCCTTCAGGAGTCTCTGTTTAGGAGCAGAGTCGGTGACCACAAAGTTCTTGAAGCACCTGAAAACCATTTAGAAATTATATAAGATGACTAGAAGATATTAGAGTACTATCAAGAATCGATAGAACGTGACGGGCACCGAAAAATCATTTAACATATGTTGAGCACATTAAGCAGAAACTGAATTATGACTTAAGCAGCCGGAACTTCAGGAACCGATATGGTCGAAGATTATGAATAAATGTCACAAACAAGTTTTGTTAGTTCTAAATTCCTATTTACTTGGCATATTGAAACTTTACCCCAATAACAAAAATTTAGCCTTTTTTTTTTTTTGCCCTAATGAAGTACGAAACCTTAAGTCGTAGAGTTTGTAAGAAGAAGGCATTTTATTTGATGATTTTGGTATAAAAGCTGAAGAGGTAAAATAATTTTCAAGATTAGCTACATTGAATAATGTATCTGTTTATTGGAAGTTTTGGTTGAGGAGACATAGGTGCCGTGATGGTAGCAGGCTTGGTTGTGGGTGAAGTGGAGTGGATGGGTTAAAGAAGAGATGTATTTTCTTTTTCATTTATTTAGAATTTTTTAAAACTATTTTGTGTTTATTTAAATATGGAACAGCATAAAAGCAAATTTCATATAATTTTAGGCAGGTGTAAGGGACCCTATGTGTCCATTTATGAAATGTTAGGGACTCACGTCGTTGAAAAGAAAGAATGTAGGTTCTCAACTAATGAAATGTGCAAAGGCTAGGGATATGTGAAATTTACCCAAATCTAATAAGCGTCATTTTAATGCAGTGTAATTTAGCGGTGAGATGGCAAGGAAACAATAATTGAACCACATAGGTTATGGTTCAAACAGTGATTATGTATTCACATTTCAGACGGGAAGTCCCGGCGGTTCGAATCACACCTACGTCTCCTCTATTAACCCTTTCCTCCCCTATAGTTCCTATGTATGATACTATTGACGCCGCTTCTTCATCTGTTTCCATTACGTGTCTCACAAAGTGAGCATTACCTCGTACTGTTACAATTAGTGTAACTATATATGGTGAATGGTACCGTTACTTTTACATAATAATAATAATAATAATAATAATAATTATTATTATTATTATTATTATTATTATTATTCCAGCATGAGTTTGTTGAGGATGTCTTTGAATGCTTAATTTGCTTATACTTTATACACACAGATTCATCCTTTTTTTTTTTTCCTTTCAACAAATCTTGATAGTATATATTGTTACCACGTTTTGATACATTTCGGCATGAGTATTCTGCTAAAAATGTGTACACATTCATCCTGTTTTTTAATGAACAAAATGTGAAGTTCATTAAAAATAACCTGATGAATGGATTTAAATTCTCTGCAACAGTAATGAATAAGTTCCTCGGCTGGCTTATTAAGCATTAAATAACAGACAAGAAGCCATTGTGCCATACAAAGAATAAGGCCTACAGTAGCGACAACTTGCGACGACACCAAAAGTCATCGCTACAGCTTTAGCTATTGCGGCGACTATCAGTCTTCGTAGTAGCCTAACCTCTGTAGCGGCAAAGGTCTTGTGTTTGATCCCTAGGACTTGCAACTTGTGTTCTATTAAAAATGGTGGAAGGCGGGTCGGGCTATGGAGGGGGTTGGGTTGGGCCGGGTGAACGGTGGGTTGGGTCAAAAAATTTTGTGGCCCAAAAATATAATCTATAGCGGCGACAGCCACGTCGCCGCTATGATGTCATCATTACAAGTTAAAAAGTCGTCGCTAGAAGGCTGTAAGTATGGGTTTATAGTAACAAAATTGCCATTGTGAAAAATCATCGTAATAGGCCTATAGTGGCGATATTTCGACTTGTGTCGCCGCTGTAGGCAACATTTGTTGTAGTTACTAGCTTACTATAGCAAGCTAAAAAAATAGGAATATGATATAAGTCACTAATATTATGTTTATTACATAATTATAATAATCTCTTAAACACAAACTCTTGTTTAAAATCTGAATAGTATTATTATATAATTAATCATCTCTCTAGACATATTATAGTAATTCATTAAGGAAAAGAAACAACTAATAAGACAAACTAAAATTACCTCGTATAGAAGAAACGAATTGCATGCTTGTAATCTTAATTTTAATTAAAAAACAAACAATACACAACATGGAAATTTTCTGTTTTTCTTTTTTAATTCAAAACAACTCCATGTCACTTGTTACAATCGAGTCTTCAAACTATCTTTTTTATATACCCTTCTTTTTTTTTTTTATGTTTCTTGATAATAATAACTTAATTGGAATTTAGGGTAATATTTTCGGTGAAAACATGTTAATTAAGTACTAATTATTCTTGAACGTATCCTACTATATTGGTAGGCATTCGTGAATCGTGATTATGTATTAAATTAAATTGTCATACTTAAATAAATTTCATACTCATACAACGTAGCTTTTGCAAGAGGCATATATAGATTAATTAGATTAGATAGCTTTATAACAATGAAGAAGCTGCTTTTTGGATATGAATGAATTCAAAGACTTCGTTTAATTAGAAAGCCTTCCAAGCAAAACCACACTTCCTTAAAAACTTCCACACAAAAATTAAATGTGGATTAGAATTTATTTTAAATAGAAAGGGAAGATTGAAAATGTTCAACTAGAAGACATCTGGTGTCGCGATATGGCATATATAGTACGAGTGATCACTGATGTGATTTGATGAGAGTGTGGTGATCGATGTGCTGATCTAATTATGCCATATCACTATTTGGTGTTCAAACACTCGTAGAAAGAAGATCGAGAAATTCAACGAAGAAGGCCATTTTCTTTCTTTTTCCATATGCAGAACATGGAATGAGAGAGAGAGAGAGAGAGAGAGAGAGAGGAAAACGGGAGAAGAGAGACAGAGAATTTAATTTAACTACATTGATATTATTTATACTAGTAAATAGGCAAAAGTCCAAGATCATTTCCAATTTTACATAGGATAATTCAACATAAGAAAGCATCTTCTTTTTTAGACTCAAATTACCTTACCATCTTAGGAGCTTGATTTACTAATTTAATTAATGAAAGATCCAATAAGCAAAGTACACATATAACATGAGTTGTCAAGAATTGAATCCCACTAATTTACACTCTTTTATGATTAATTAATTAATTATTATACAAATCACAATTAATACCTTATTTGTCATGGTAGTTTCAAATTTAAGCATTTGAATTTTTGTAATTTGTAATGATATTTAATTCTTAGGCTCCAATTATTATTATTATTATTTACAAGAAATTGATATCATTTCCATCTTGTATTTAAGATTCATCTCCCTAATCCTATCTTTTAATTTAAGACAAAGATACAAATTATAATTAGAAGTAAATTAGATAATTACTCCTAATAAAGAGGAGCCTAACCACATTAAAAGATTCACCATATTATACATGAAACTTCAAATTCTTATAATACGTGATAGAATCAAACCTTAAACTACATTAGAAGTTGCTGTCTTCACTTGTAGGTATATATAATTTAAACTCGTCCGAATATCTTGTCAAGTCAAACGTATACCAAACGGAATCGAGTCTATCTTCTGTTTTTAGTGTATATATTTGGTAAGTTATTTGCATGTTAAACTTATATAGTAATAACTTCGTTATCTTCTTAATAATTTGCTTATATAACACCATGCAATGGAGGCATAACGGGATATCTTTCCACTTTCAAAGGATTCAGCGTTAATTTTTCTATTACTTAAACAAGTTTCTTCTCCTCATTCTTCTTCAATCAAACTCGAAAACTGAAACTGGAAAGAAGTACTATTCTCTTGTTTGGCAATGGAAATTCTTGGTCACGAATGCCACTCCGATGCATCGAGTATTTCGGCTTCATCAGAAGAAGCACACATCCAAAAATATGGACGCAACCGGTCGAAAATGAAGGAAAAAATCGTAGAACCCGAATTGATGACATCTAGGGTTGAGTTGGATATCAAACTTGCCGCCAACGACCAGTCCAGAAGCAACAATAACAACAACAACAATAACAACAGCAGTGCTAGACAAGTAGCCTCTGATCTCGAACTCAACCTGTTTAACCCGATAACTTCGGGCTCATCTCCCGAGACGTCTAATGACGGCTCGATGCGCCATCCTGACCCCAAAACATTCACATGCAGCTTTTGCAAGAGGGAGTTTTCGACTTCTCAGGCACTGGGTGGCCACCAGAATGCACATAAACAAGAACGTGCACTGGTGAAACGCCGTCACGGGGTGGCAGGAGTGGCGGCAGTGCCACCCCACCTGACGGCGTACTCCTACTACCCCTACTCTCCATTCCCACAAGTCCCCTTTTACAGCAGTTTTAACAGATCATCAGCACTTGGGATCCGACCCGAATCCATGATCCACAAGCAATCTTATAATCCACATGGGCTCCGTTTTGGTCCTGAGAAGTTTTCCAGGGCATTCTTCATGAACCCTAATTTGCAGGGATTACCTTACAGTCAAATCAATGGTGGATTTGGGCTTGAGAAGTTTGGAAAGAAGGGTGTAATTATTGATTTAGGACAAAACCCTATTGATCTTGATCATCATGGTCATAACCATAATTCATCAGCAAGCAAGGGGGATCATCAACGGCTGAGATTGAATGATGATAATCAAAATGATGATGAATCAGGCCTGGATTTGAATCTTAAGCTTTAATTGTTGTTTAATTATTATTTTTTTTTATAATTTTGTGAATTGTTTGTTTAATTGTGTTCAGTTATGATTTGAACGTTAAACCTCAATTATTATTTATGATTAATGCATGTAGAAATCCAAATTAAACGTGGTTTTGTTTAAAGATGATTGTACATTAATTGTTATATTCCATACGAAATGTTCCTTGCGAACCCACAATTCATCACACGGATCACACTATAAAAAAAATTTTTAAGCAAAAAAAAAAAGCTACATATTATAGCCGTGTGTCGACGTCTAGTTCTGTTAGACATATAAAAACTGGTCATTTTCTTTAATTATATTTATATATTCTGTGTTAAAGTCATCACGAATTATCACAATTTCTTTGTTTTAAATTAATTATTATAGTAGTTTTTACTTAAATTATAATTTTTAAATTTAGCAATGACGCCAAATTGAGAATTTAATTTGGATCATTTGTGCAGTGCAAGTGAAACCGTTAATGTTGATTGATTTCACGTGATTTTAAATATCTAAACCTTAAATTATACCACTTTTCAACAAGAAATTGCATTATATAATATATATGTATGTATGTATATGTTGCTGGAAAAGAGGGTTTAATATGACCAAATTATTCAACGAAGCGTGCACACTGCTTTGAATAGTATAGAATAACAGAAATGATGTTCTAAAACGATATTTGCAACCTCTCGTAATTAATGGAGGTGCTTAAGGGCCTTACGCACAAATAACTTTAGTAAATTAACTACAAGTTTCAAACCGGATTATACAAGCACAATTCCAGAAGGAACTTCAAGAATTTTTGGAAAATCTAAATTTGGTGCTTTTGGAAATGATTTAAATGTTTGGAATTTTTTTTATTGCGTAGAATATATGTTAACTGTGTTAGAATTCTATTATAGATTCTCAATCGTACCTATGAATTTTTGTGAAATGGAACGTGAAAGAACATGATTTTTCATGAAAGATCTTCAAAATCTAGCATCCACTTTTTAAAACTATGCGGGCTCATTGTGCAAATCATGCAGTCTCATCATGCAAGCTTTTTATCTACTCTCCATTAAACTAGCTACGCTTTCTGAACTAATAACAGAGAGAGAGAGAGAGTCATCACTCTTGCCTAAGCATTGAAACAAAGATAACATCTAATTGGCAACAAATGGGAGTATCTGCAACACTCCTTGAAATTTCAAGAATTCTATAATGGCATTTTTGGGATAATAATTGAATCACTTCACGAATAATGCTCAACTAGAAACAACCACTTAGTGAATTTTGTCATCGGATGGTTAGTCATGACATTTTATAAGAATTTAAGGATACTTTAATTTATTTTAACAAGAATAAAATGATTGCTTGAGTTTATATCGACTATTTCTATGGGTTAAAAGTGATGGCCAAAAGAACGATTACGTTCAATTGGTTAGCGAATTGGGTGCAAAAGAATGCTTAAAGCTAGAATGCTGTATTTAATTAGTATAGTTGAAAACACAAGGACCTAATTATAGAGTACATTAAGTAGAGTGATTCATTAAGTAATAAGTGAAAAAAATCTAGCGACACTTGGATACTTAATTAGAAAATTTCTCACATGAATAAAATTGGAGACCGCTTGGCATTCTTTGTAGCAAGAATCTCCCAAGCTTCCAATTGGACTTATTTTTATTTGCTATTTATGAATTATCTAGGGATAATTGGAGCCTTTTTCATAGGTGGAATCCAAAAATTTCTAGAAAATAAGTGAGAAATTCGTCTATAAAGGGAGCTAGAACACTACCAAAAGACTTCTAAAACACTATCTTTGCCTCCCAAACAAAGCCTCTTTCATATATATACATAGAAGCCCTACTTAAAAAGGCTATTTGCTTGAAGAATACCAAGAATTTGGATGTATCTTTCCACTCAAAAATACCCAAGAATTTTTAGAGAAACAAGATCAAAGGTGAGTAATCAATGTTTTGGTTCCCTTGGCATGCATAGGTTTTTAAATGAAGAGCATTTATTTTGATGCCATATTAAGAAAAGAAATGAAAGGTTTTCTTGCATATTAATCACTATTATTATTCTACCCGTTTTGTATTGGTTTGCTTTGAATTGTTTCCATACTATGATATATTCAATGATTCCAGAATAGGGACGATTAGTATGGTATTTAATATGATTTGATAATGCCCTTTGCTTGGAATTCTGGTAAGGGTCAACCAGAGTTAAGTATAGACCCACTTAATATTGTATTGCCATGACCAACTTTGGCATTTGGACAGTATCATCGTGCACTACGAGTAGTAAGTAATTCTAGTACTTAAGCCCTATTATGCATTCAAAAAATTTTTGCATCTTTATGTTTTTTAACTTGTAATGTAAAAATGATTTTTGTAACCTTGTGGCAAATCAAAATGTTGTGTTACTCACGGCATACGTTGTATTCACTTCATATTTATTTATTCTTTTGTAGATGATAAATCACAAAATCTATGAACATCAAGTCGAAAAATGAAGGATGTCTTCGGACTCAAGTACGATATCGCATATGGTGGAAATCGATGTGTAGGCATATTATGTCATGCCCCGCTAATTTTTATAATATTTTCGGATATCTTATTTTCATTTACAAGTACCATAGCGGAAGCTTCAATTCAAACAGTGGGGACTGGACGTACAGAACAAACCAATTGATATTATCTTATAGAATTTAACATATAAAGCTAATTATATAAGCTAACAAGTTGTGAAAATTTTAAGAAAAAGTTAAAGCTAGGTTTCTCCATAAATTGTAAAAACACAAGAAAATATATTAATAAATATATTTCACTGATTACCAATATACGATGAATCATTAGAGAACTTTTACAGTGAAAAGTAGGATTCAAATAAATATAAAGATTATATCTCCCCATTATCTTATAAGTTATAAGATGTAAAAACATATATACTATAGAGGTGGGTATAAAAGTATTTAACTCAAGGTAACTTCAAAGACAGGTTTACACTACATGCACAATTCTACTCCCGTTCGTGAGCACGATCCAACTCCTTGTTTGCCTTGCTTTTCAAATGTTGTAGTTTCAATCATCTACAAAAATGTAGTAAGGAAGGAAATGAGTACAAAGTACTCAGTGAGTAACAAAACCCTTTAATTTACCTTTTATCTGAAAGATTTATTTTCCAGAAAGTCATTAAATGCACAAAACTTTTCAATGCACAGATGGGCCCGATCACTAGTTAAACTACTATCATATCAATTCAATCATGGCTATGTATAATTAAGTGGATCTACATTTGAATCCCGATTGACCCCTACCGGAATTCCAAACAGATCAATACAGATACAGAGTAGATACCACACTAATCGTCGCCCATCTCGGTATCATTAGATGACTCTTAGTGTAGCAACAGAGTAGAGCAGAACAGATACAAAACGGGTAGAGCAACTAGTGATTCAAAATACAATATATCAATCTTTCTTTTCAATGCATCAGAATCCATATTCATTGCTTTAATCAAATACATGCTTAGCATTTCAAAACATCATCAAGGTTAAAAGGAAATCAAAGTGATAGTTACTCACCTCAAAGGTACCTCGCATAATCCCAAGTAGAAAAGTGTCATTAAAACCTTGATATTCTTCAATTAAAGCTATTTTTCAAGCTATAATTCTTTTATATATGGTAAGGGACCATTTTCAAAGGAGAAATAGGGGTTTTGATGGGTTTTTATTGGTTTTCTCCTTCCCTTGGCCATGTTGGACGAATTTTGGGGTTTGGGAGAGCAAAGGAAATGGTTTGGGAGTTTGAGGGCCCAAGAGCCCTTTATATAATAGTTGAGATTTAGTTGTTTTTAATAAATTTTTAGTTTCGCCAATCAAATTGTGACATGTGGCGTGACGTATACCGTACACTTGGTGGGAATTTGTCTGAGAAGTCCCTCGCCTTTGCATTATCTTTCAATTAAATCATCGTACTTTTAGTTTATGTCAATTGAGGATCGAATTCTTTCTCTATCGTCAATTGAGTATCAATCTTTTAATTTTCTAATACAATTCAAGAATTCTTATGATATTTCAAACGGTTATTCGATCATTATCAAGATAAAGTTTACATTATCAATAGCAAATTCATGCGGCTATCCAATCATTATCAATACATTCTCAATAACCACATTCTAATTCAAATTCATTGTCCAAGTATCACTCGTGTGATTATATTCATTTGGGTAATAATCTTGCCATTCAATGTCATCACATTGTTATATTATAATTATTGATAGTCTTGTAACCATTCAAGTACAATCACATGGTCATATTTCAATTTTCATCATTCAATTGAATGACAACTTGCCTTGAAATTTACGGGATGTTACAATCTATCCTCCTTAAATGAATTTCGTCCTCGAAATTCGTTAAACATTGTAGCAATAACTTCTATTTTAAAAAACATAGTACGCAATCGGATCGTCTTTACTTCAGTGAATGGCTTCCGCTGCGTACTCTCATTTCTTTTACTACTAAAATCATGCATGGTAATCAAGTTATTCATTCCTTTTCCATCCATTTTCAATATCGAAGTTTAGGAATCAATTTTCATCTGTCATTCTTAACCTCAAATATACCGTAAATTCAAATTCCAGTTAAGCAGACATGAAGGGAACAAAAATGGAATCATGAAGTCCTTCGTCAAGTAATTAAGGTCTTCAAACTTGTGAGGAGAACCATTTATTGGTAAGCAATAATTAAACAACCTCATGAGCTCAATTCACTGGTAACAAAGGCATCGAACTATGGCATATAATCAAGAAAAAACAATAAAAACAATAGTGAGGCCAAAAGAGATTCCAAGATCCCAAGTCGACAGTTAAGAACAATCAAAAGTTGATAAGAACAAGAAAAAGAAAGCATAAGGAGAGGAATAAATTTCAATTTTATAAAGAACTGATGTCTATTCATGTATCAAAGGAAAGTCTTTGCAAATGAGTTTCCATATTATCAGAGAAAATTTTCATGATTGAGTTATTCTTGAGAAAAACATAAAACAAAGCTCAGGATCAAGTGATGGGTTAAAAAAAATTAAGGCTATACTAGTACCAATAAAAGAGAAATGTTCTATACTAGTACCAATAAAAGAGAAATGTTCTCAAGTTCAAGTACAAAGCAATAAGATTATTATTGACAAATAGACGCAATGAGTTTGTTAGGAATACATAGAGTAAAAGGAATAATGCCAATCAATTATAAGCAAAAGTATCATAATCAAGAAAATAAAATTTGCAGGCAATAAATAAGTGTTGGGTCTAGGAAAAGAACATTTAAGCGACACAAATAGTTTGCCTAAATAGATCAGATATAATGTTTTCAAGCAAAGACTGAAAAGATATTATTTCAGGAGCTTTTTCTTGACAATTCGGGGATTCAAAATTGTATCAAGAAAAAAATCATATTCAACAAAGTAAATTCTCGGTTTATTGGGAATATTAAGAAATAAAGTGTTTCAAGATATATTGAAACAGCATGCAAAGGTTTGTTGGAACACAACAATAAAGGAGGCAATGGCTAACTTAAAGGGCATTATAAGGAACAATATTCCATGCTTCAAAATGTAGGCATATTTGTATAGTTTCTTGGAGTAATCAATACAAATTATAGATTCAACAAACATTCAGGTTTGACAAAGAAAATTCTTGATTTGAAGAGTATTGGTAATATCAAGAGTTCCAAGATACATTGGAACGATGTGCAATTGTTTATTGGTTTATTGGGACATAATAGCGAAGGAGGCAATAGATCAAATAAAAGAAGCAATCATTCATGCTCCAAAGTTTAGGCATGTTTATACATTGCCTTAGAGTGTTTAGTAATATAAATCATAGGTTAAGGCAAAATTCAAAAATTGAAGAACTGATTTCAAGCCTCTTTCCTCGTCCTTGGCATATATGTCTATTATCCATTCAATTTCCAAATATCAAATCAAGGAATCAAAATTAAAATTCATCATTGTTTATGATTAAATTTGATCGGTGTCAATACTTCTAGGAATACTTGATTTAGAAATTCAAAACAATTCCACTAACCCATTACATTCAATTAGTTCAATGTTAATTGTCAATGAGTTTAATTTAGGGCTCAAAAATTAACACCATAGACAATCAATTTTCGTGACCAATAACTTTTGTTAAATCTTTTGAGTGTATGTCAATAAGCAAAACTTATATTGTTCATAAAATAAGACATCCATCTGTTGCTTTATTTACCCAAAAATGTACTTTAGCAAGTTGACCAAAAATGGAAAAATTTTCAACAATTATATTCAATGACAAAGTTTGGCGCATTTGCTGACAGTTCCATAACATAGTCAAAGACTAAAATTTCAAGAATCAATAACAGAGTTAGCACAAAATTCTAAAGTCAAGTTTGAGCAAGAAAATATTAAAAACCGGGCTAAGTTTGAATGTAGAACGGCCAAAAATTTCAAAAGTCAATAGCAAGATTAGTGTACAAATTCATAATCAAGTTTAAACAAGAAGAATATTGAAATTCGATTAAATTTGGATGAAAAATGGCGAAAAGAAATTCTTTAATTGAAATAACTGGCAATTATGTGAAAGAATTTAAAGTGTAGCTCAAAGAAACATAAAATAAGTTCTTTTGGATCAATAAATAAGAAATGAGGAAGTTGAGAGACTCAATTGCAATTTTCTAGAAAAAAATCTATGACTTTGGACCGATCTAGATGAACTTAAAAAGCTCAAGGACCTAGCTACAAATATATATATATTTTCAAAAAAATCTGGGAACCACCTACTTAGCCTCGGTGCGGCCACATGCACGTGTCAAAAAAAGTTTCTGTTGCCCTTGGCTTTCCCGCGGAATGCATTCCGCGGTTGGCCGCGGGGTGGCATGCGGCTGCATGGCCAACCTGTGCGGCCGCATTGTGTAAATTTTTTTTTTTTGCAACTCTTTGGGTTCAAAAATATTATCAAGTAGGACCATATAGTATCTTTTTAAGATTAATATTTGGATCCAAAGTGAAATGTATCATTTTCTTACTTTTTTTTTTCTTGAGTATTATTTCATGATCAAACATTCCTAATCTTTCAAAGAAAGATTCAATCTATATTAACATACCAAGGCTTTCACATTACTTAGCTTCTACAAAAGAGAGTGATTTACTTCATGTATCCAATGGGTAAAAGATGTACAATTAGTTACAAACTTAGTAAGTAGTAACTTACTTGCAAGTCGGTTGGTTGATGCCTCGCACGGAGTAGATTATGCATGTAGTGCCCCTGGAATGTTGCTCTGATACCATTCTTGTCACGCCCCCACTAATTTTACAATATTTTCGAGTATCTTATATTGATTAACAAATTTTATAGTGAAAGCTTTAATTCAAACAGCTGGGACGAGACGTACAGAACAAACCAATTGATCTTATTTTATAGAGTTTAACATATAAAGCTAATTATATAAGCTAACAAGTTGTGAAAATTTTAAGAAAACGTTAAAGCTAGGTTTCTCCATAAATTGTAAAAACACAAGAAAATATATTAATAAATATATTTCATTGATTACCAATATACGCCGAATCATTAGAGAACATTTACAGTGAAAAGTATGATTCAAATAAATATAAATATTATATCTCCCCATTATCTTATAGGTAATAAGATGTAAAAATATATATACTATAGAGGTGGGCATAAAAGTATTAAACTCAAGGTAACTTCAAAGACATGTTTACACTACATGCACAATTCTACTCCCGTTCGTGAGCAAGATCCAACCCTGGCGTGCCTTGCTTTTCAAATGTTGTAGCTTCAATCATCGACAAAAATGTCGTAAGGAAGGGAATGAGTACAAAATATTCAGTTAGTAACAAAACCCTTCGATTTACCTTTTATTTGAAAGATTTATTTTCCAGAAAGTCATTCAATGCACAAAACTTTTCAATGCACAAATGGGCCAGATCACTAGTGAAACTACTACCTGTAGTGCGCGCAAGAATCATATCAATTCAATCATGGCTATGTACAATTAAGTGGATCCACATTTGAATCCCGGTTGACCCCTATCGGAATTCCAAACAGATCAATATAGATACATAGCAGATACCACACTAATCGTCGCCCATCTTGATATCATTAGATGACTCCTAGTGTAGCAACAGAGCAGAGTAGAACAGATACAGAACGGGTAGAGCAACTAGTGATTCAAAATGCAATATATCAATCTTTCTTTTCAATGCATCAGAATCTATGTTCATTGCTTTAATCAAATACATGCTTAGCATTTCAAAACATCATCATTGTTAAAAGGAAATCAAAGTGATAGTTACTCACCTCAAAGTTTCCTCGAATAATCTCAAGTAGAAAAACGTCGTTAAAACTTGATATTCCTCAATTAAAGTTATTTTTCAAGCTATAATCCTTCTATATATGGTAAGGGACCATTTTCAAAGGACAAATAGGGGTTTTAGTGGGTTTTTATCGGTTTTCTCCTTCCCTTGGCCACGTTGGACGAATTTTGGGGTTTGGAAGAGCAAAATAAATGGTTTAGGAGTTTGAGAACCCAAGAGCCCTTTATATAATAGTTGAGATTTAATTGTTTTTAATAAATTTTGAGTTCCGCCAACCAAATTATGACACGTGGTAGGACGGATACCGTACACTTGGTGGGAATTTGTTTGAGAAGTCCCTCACCTTTGCATTATCTTTCAATTAAATCATCGTACTTTTAGTTTATGTCAATTGAGGACCGAATTCTTTCTCTATCATCAATTGAGTAACAATCTTTTAATTTTCTAATACAATTCAAGAATTCTTATGACATTTCAAATGGTTATTCGATCATTGTCAAGATAACGTTTACATTATCAATAGCAAATTCATGTGACTATCCAATCATTATCAATACATTCTCAATAACCACATTCTAATTCCA
>CAVNYN010274805.1:0-19141 GCA_963692815.1 Nyctanthes arbor-tristis
GCATCATCATCATGCGACTAAAAGATATCAAATTTTTCGACGAATTGAAGAATTAATAATTTTGACCTGCACAAGATAATAGTTCCTGTATAATTGTCCTTTACAGTATCACACTCTACAAGAAACCAAAAATCAAAATATGAGAACGACACAACCACCAAGTTCAGGGTTGCATACCATCTTAAATTACAATGCAAAACCTTCCAACATGGGATACATCTTTAAAGGTACCCAGGAATCCCAATGCTGCAGTTTCAGATCAGTTCGTAAAGGTCCAACACTTGCCACTGGGTTGCGTCAGAATACTGAAAAAAAGCTGAGAATGATAAAAAGATCACTGCTAAATCGTGATCGGCAATGATTTTCTGAGTTTCGAGTTTTGGGATTCTGATTGGGGAGAGAGGTGTGTAAAGGTGAGAAAAGTGACCGTTGGATCGAAGATTGATTTTTGATGCATGGAATGGGAATGGGTTTGTGGACTAAGTGACATTCCTTCGAGAATCCTACGTTCTCGGAGCTGTTGAATTCTTCACTGTGCATCTCTGTGGCTCTCTTTCCCCACCTCTCACTCACTGTGTGTTTTTGTGTGCGTTTTTGGCGGGGCTGAACGTTTTACGATCCTTTCTCGACAATATAATGTCTTAAATACATTACATTAGCGTAAGATTAATATAAAGAGAAAAAAGTAAAATAAAAAAAAAAAAAGCCAAGGGAAAAAATTTTGGGTGAAAAAATCTATTTTCAAATAATGTATAAAGGAAAAAACTAGGAGAAGACAAATTAAAAGATTTTGTTTCTTTTTTAAAATTTTTTTACAAATTATTTTGTCATTATTTTTTTATCATATAATTTATATTCAATTCTTTACAAAATATTATTTTTTAAAAATTTATTATATACTTTTTAACAAATAGAGTAAGGGGAAAAAGGTAAATGAGGGGCTAACCTGTACAATAACCCGTCGCTTTTAAATAATGAAATGGTTGAAAATTTTGATTTCTGCATAGTAAAAACTGGTTTCTTTATAATTTAGCCCATCTTTTACCTTCTCCACCCCCACCTACAAATGGCTTCCTCCCCTTCCCCCATACATTACTGTATTTGTGGAGTTTGGATTTTTTCCCTCCATATTAATTGTACTCTTATAAGCGAAAATGTTGAATCCCCCCGCGCAAACGCTCGCCTAAAGTTGAGTTTGTTTCAGCTTTTTCAACTTTTTTTTTTTTTGGTAAATTCAGTTTTTTCAACTTGTTTTAACTTTTTCTCTTTTCTTTTTGAAAAAGGGGTTATGATTTTAACGTCAAAGATTATCAAATATTGGTCTCAAATTGAAGTTTTCAACACAAGCTTTAATATGTGCTAATAGTTAAAACTAAAAACAAACGCACCATTCATAAAAAATACTCAAAGATTAAGGAGAACCATTTTTTTTTTTAAGTAAAGATTAAGGGAGAACGTTTAGTTTGCTTTTTCTACTTTTAGTACTACTCTACTTCTCAATAACCCAATCTTGTTAAATTTGTTGAGTGATATATAGAGCATTTTGAATGCACAGTGATAGTTTGACACTTGGTTAAAAAAAAAAGTCTTCATTTGGCACATTAAATGCTAAATTGTCCATAATAATGTCAAGTATTAATTTATCTGACCACTAAATACTTAATAGTCATATGTCAAATATATAAGGTAGACATTAGTATTGCATTAGAAAGTTCATCGAATATGATGTCAATGTTATTTTTCAAATATACAATGTCAGTATTTTTGCATCAAAGATGCTCCCTAAACAATATTCAAAAAATCTTTAAATATAATTCAATTTAGTCCTCAAATTTATTTTTAGTTAAAATTAAGAGCTTGTTTGATCTTTTTTATTCTCTCAATTTATAAATTTACCTACCATTGATTTTACATTTGATTTGACAACTGTTCAATTACAATCACATAGATCGGAAGAGCGTCGTGTACATTTTCAATACACATTCTACATCTCTCCTCATTATAAATTCCTCAAATAAATAAGATCAAACAAGCTCTAAATAATAGACACCTCAATTAAATAACTGATCTTGATTTTTATTTTTATTTTTTTAATATTACTGGAAATATAGGGAAAGGGAATTGAATAAGGGTACGAAAACATACTTGGATGTTATTAGACCATATAGGTCTCGACAATAATAATTTATTAGAAAAATGCTACTTGTCCAACATTTGTCCCCTCTGCAAGTTACCCGAACCTATAAAATGACCAAAACGCTCTTAATCACACCCAGGAATTACAATATTTTCACCATTCCTCGTCCTCCCATTTCTTGTTTCTCTCTCAGACGAGGGTTTTCTTATGCAGCCAAAGAAGTGAAGACAGAGAAGCGGCAGTTGACAATGAAAGGTGGAAGTGGGCGATTAAAGGAGGCGTCTCAATCACCGGCACCAAGGTCCTGGAGTTGGCGGAATCGAGAGTCTCACTTGCTCTTCACGGCCAATTGTTACCGGAAAGTCTCAAGTTAGCAGCCTTCCAATGCCCTGGTGTTGATGACGTTAATGGCTTTCGCGCGATATAGATCGATTGCATAAAGGCATAGTCAATTTTTCAGAGTTAAATATCTGCCATCGCCGACGAACTCAAAAGTGTGTTTGACTTCAAATCTTGACTTTTTGCTCAATCCCAAGACGTGTATGAAAAATTTTAGTTTATTCCCGATGAATCGATGGAGAAATCGCCACAGGGGACGTTCGTTGGAAGCAATCCTCGCCAGCAACTTTTGTTGGTAGACGTCGTCATTGGCGAATTGCACAAATGGGTAGGGGGTGGGCTACTAATATCTGAATATGATTTTAAGGTTTTGATTTCGTGAAGAGAAGAAGACGCGCCTCCACTTTTTTGTTTTTAATTTTTTTCTGGTGGATTAGCCAATTTTTTAATTTAGGGTTAGCCAATTTTGTCACAGTATTTTACTGTCAGAAATTGTAGTATTTTGCTGTCATTCCGGCAACCACCCCCCATTTTGCTACCCATTTTGGGCAGTATTTTGGCTGCCATTTTGGGTAGCACAATGGGGGGTAGAACCCCCCATTTTGCTGCCCAAAATAGGAGGATCCGCCCCCCATATCTGCTGCTGGAAACGGCAGCAATTTCCTATAGATTCTGCAGCTTTTTCCAGCAGCTTTTTGGCAGTCGGAAATGGCTCCACAGCCATTTCCGACTGCCCTCTTGGGTAGGGTGGGTGGGTTTTTTTAATTTTTTATTATTTTTAATATTTTTAAATATTTTATTTTTAAAATTAAAAGTCTAAAAGGCATAATCGTCATTTTATATGAAAAGTTGAGAGAATAGTGACAAGAGAGACCTATTGTGCGTATTTATAAAAGGTTCGAGACCCAGACGAGTGAAAAAAAGATTGGGGACTTATCAGATTCTAAATCTAAATGCCGGGGACCTTTTCTGAAATAACCCTAATAAGTAAAGAAGGAAATAAATAACTAAGAAGATAAATAGTGTTTTAAAAAACTCATCTAGACAAAATTTAGGCAGTGCTTATACTTGATGTTTGAATTTCACACTTCACGATGTCATGTATTTTATTACGTATTGGTCATTAATATTTTTTCACGCTTACTTTTGTAAACACCGTTCTCCCATTTTGCTTATATTCGTCCCAAAAGTGAAATTTTTGACATTTAAATCCCAAAACATTATATCATTTGTTCTTTTGGAAGAAAAATCCAAAATGACGCTTACTCCTTGTTTGAGTTAATTATCTTTTTTTTTTCTAAATACATTGGGGATATAGGGGAGGGGAAGTTGTGGTTCTAACTCTAGACCTCTTACTTAGAACGTAAAGAATATAATCACTGTAATACTTATTCGAACTACAATTTGAGTTAATTATGTGAAATGTCACTGAATTAACAATATATATATATATACACACACACACACGTGGCTCACTTGCCACTAAACTTTAAAGCATACTTCAAATGCCATTAAACTTTTCAAAAAGTTATATCCATTGCCACTATACTTTAAAATTTATTTCATTTGCCACTGAATTGATAAAGAATTTATCCCATTTGCCACTCAATTAGTATTGGGTTAAAAATTAATAAAACAAAAATATGATAAACAAATTTTACTATGTGATAGTTTTTTTTTTTTAAGGGATAAGAGAAATTATATTTGAAATTTAATCAACCCCACCTTGTCGGCAAGAGGTCATAAAGATGGGGATACAATCTGTCCAAAATACATCAATAGAAGAATGAACTGCAAAATTTGCAACACTATGAGCAAGTTGATTTTTATTTCTAGTGAGATAACGCACCAAACCACAGCCTCTCTCCGTATAAGCTCCTTCCCTTCATGGTTGAGCTTATCCCTTGCCATCCGAATCATCCACGATCCCTTAAATATAAGCTCGAACTCATTTGATTGGCAAGATAAAAATAATGTTGACATAAGAGCCCCCAAACTCAAATCAACTCCAACGCTTTCTTCTAAAATGTCAATCTTCAATAAATCTATTTTGTTATAAAGCTCTTAAGTCGTATGGGGACAGTTATGTGGGCTGTCACACGCAAAGAGCCCATTGTATGTAATTTATCCCAATGATCTACTGTCACGGGCGATTTTCTATAAAAACTTCACCTCCTCGTTTACGGAGCTCAAACGCCACGTGGCTACACATGACGAGCTTTTCATAGCTGGACTGACTGTCACGGTATTCAAATGACAAGATAATCTCACCATATATATAGCGAGATATCATCTTAGCCCAAGAACATGCTCGAATCAAAAAGAAAAAGACAATATAACTGACAAATCAACAACAATATATTGTTTTTATGATGATGATAATAAAGCATAGCAGTATTATGCTTTACTCCCTTACCGTAGAATATATCCCAATATATAGTCCTACCCTGTAACGGGAAAAAAAAGGGTATGAGAATGAGGGTCAAATTTGTTACGGAATTTCTTGTGTGGAGAAGGAAACAGGAAAAATCAAACACCAAGTTTCAAGAAAGATCAAATATTCTGCTACTTTTTAGAAAATTGATATATTTAGTATCTTGCGTTAATTAGACTCATCATATATGATATTGTAGGATACATTGAGTCAAATATATAGCATTGAGGTTTATTTTTTACTTTTTTTTACAATTGATATATTTAGTATCCTGCTTTAATTAGACTCATATATGATATTTTAGGAGATGTACATTGAGTGAAATATGTAGTACATTTTATCACTTGAACAAGAAAAAAACAATCACAAAACCATGACCCAAATTTATCAAGGTACTCGAGGATAAATTATAACTTATATGAGTCACCAACTCAACAACCAAAAAGGAAAAAAGAAAAAAAAAAAAAAAAGAAAGAAGGAAAGAAAGAAAGAAAGAAAATTGTAATTCTCAACAAGAGTCACATTAGCAATATTGCATCATGCATATATGTTATGTACATCATCCATACCCAAGTGAACAAATTTTCATGTCAGTTTCACCCATGAAATGTAAGAATTCATTATGTATCAGAGTAAACACTAAATCAAATAAACTTAACTAGGATCATATAGTTTTTTTTTTTTTTTGATGCACGGGATCATGTGTTTCAAAAGAAAAAAAAACGTAACTTACATTTTTCTCAGTCACAAATGTCCTCAATTTTCATAAAAATAAACAAAACCTTGAAGAAAAAAGGAGAAGAAAGAAAGAAAACCAACACCAGAACATATTTGCAATTGTTCAAAAATGGAGAGTCACACTTTCATTTGGATTTGAAATTTGGCATTGGGAAGTCTTGAAATCCACAGTCAAGGAGAAAAGCTCAAAATTTTCTAAAGATTTCATACCAATATAGTTTAAAGAGCAAAAAAATAATATCAGCTTGTGCTTGTCAACAAATCTATATATATCTTAAAGTGAGATAGTTTATTTTTAGATTTACGCGTGAAAAGTTCACTTGTCAAATCTGAAATTTCTTTTTTTTTTTTTTTGAAGTTTGTATTTCTTGAGCAACATAAAATTGTATGCAAGGCCTGGGGACCAACAGGGTATTATCTGAGACCTTAAAATTGTTTTTCGTTTCCAAGAGACACTGTCACGTGTGCCTTGGAAATTCAACTATTAACTATTAATGGCTGCAAGGGAGCCGCTGCCTTGCAGCCTCATTTCTATTTTTTTTTTACTTTTTTATTATTTTCTTTTCTTTTATTTTTTTTTGAAAGAGAGTTTTTTTTTTAAATTTATTATTACTTATGTTCCACCAAGTATTATGGTTAATTTCCTTTTTGAATTTAGAATTATTTTTTTTTAAAACAATGTTTTCTATCTTTGTATCCTATGCTTTGAAAAATAAGGAAAATCTCCCTTATTAATTACTTCTGGACTTAATTTGTATTCAACATATAATCAATCTATTTTAAAAATAACATTAAATGATTCATATTTTAAATAAATTAGCATATCTTTTTATATTATAATTACACAATGTCATCTTCACCAGATAATGTGTCATAAACAACGTTGCATTTGTTAGTTACTTTTTTGCGCTAATACATATATTTATTGATTTTTCTATAACATACTATTTTTCAAAGAATTATTACTCCACGTCCCATAAAAAGGGTCTCAGTTTCATTTTTTTGTCTGAAACTATTGTCCACTTCAGTCAGTTAGTTTTTTACTTTCTTACGTGCCTCTATTTAATATGCATTAAGGTTAATAAATAAAAACTGATAAAGTTGAATAACAATTAAATAAAGGGTATATTATGAAAAATGTTCATAAATTCTACTTTTCTAAGAATATTAAATTGGACTTTTTAAAATTATTTGTAAAATGATATGGGACTTTTTTTTACCGGATGGAGGGAGCACTGTTTATGCTTTAGAAAAATTTATGGTTATTTTTACTTTTTTTTTTGTATTTACAAATTTTTATTGGAAACTAATGAAAACATGGTTAAGTTTTTTGTTTTTGTATTTTATTTCTTGAAAACTAAATGAATATACACATTATTAATTAGTTCCTGACAAATTTTTATTTAACTTAATTGTAATTAACGGTTCTAAAAATAACATTTAATCATGCATGTAAAAAATTAGTTAGCATTTTAATTAAATGTGTCATAAACTAAGTTGTATTTTATTTATTATTTTTTAGTTCGGAAAATAAGTCGGCATATTAATTATTTTTTATTACCCATTTAGAATTGTGGTTTAAAAAAAAGTGAATTTCGAAAAGTTAAATAAGTTTATCAAGCAACATTAACGGTTGGCTACTTTGTAGACTTTTCTCTGTGTATTTTTTATTTTCTTAAAAATTATAATTATTTGTGCTTAAGAAACAATATAACAATTTTATTTTGCTAATTTAGAAAAAATTTTATTTTAATTAGAAACTAATGACATTGCTTTATTGCTTTATTTAGAAAAAAAATCTGTCTTTATTGCTTTATTTATTTTTTACGTTAGTATAATAATAAAAATTTGACTAATTTTTATTTATAAATTTTCAATTTTCAAGTGTTAAAAAAGTTACCTATGAATTCATGAACATTAAATAACTTCACTAAATAATATAAAGGATTAGCTGCTTGTGTGCTTTGTTATGAGGTTTTCTCCTCCCTTCCCCCCCCCTATTTTTTAAGATTGTAATTGTTTATCGTTAAAAAAAACTACAATTAGTACATTAAATAACAGTTTTTCGTTTCCAAGGCACACATTCACACGTGCCTTGGAATTCAACGAATGAGTATTCACGACTGTCTTCCAACCTCTTTGTTTTTTTTTTAAGTTTTTTATTCATTTCTTTTAGCTTTTTATTTTTTTGAAAGAAAGTATTTTTAATTTATTATTATTTATGTTCCACCAAAACTTATGGTTAATTTCTTTTTTGAATCTAGAATTATTTATTTTTAAAACAATGTTTTCTATCTTTGTATTTTATACTTTGAAAGCTAAGGAAAAAACCCTTTATTAATTACTTCTTGACTTAATTTATATTCAATATATAGTCAATCTGTTTTAAAAATAGCGTTGGATGATTCATATTTTAAATAAATTGGCATATTATGTATATCATATTTACATAATGTCATTTTCACAATATAATAAGTCATAAATTAAGTTGCATTTGTTAATATTTTTTTTGCATTAATACTTCTATATATTGATTTTTCTATAACGTGTAATTTTTTTCAATGAATTATTACTCCTCATCCCATAAAAATGGTCCTAATTTCATTTTTCTGTCTCAAATTATTGTCTATTTTAGTTAGTTAGTTTTCTTAATTTTCTTTTGTGCTCCTATTTAATATGTATTAATTTTAATAAATAAGAACTAATAAAGTTAAATAACAATTAAAGGAAGTCTATGTTATTGTAAAGCATTCATAAATTCTACTTTTCTAAGAATATTAATTGAACTTTTTAAAATTATGTGGAAAATGACATGAGACTTTTTTTTACGAGATGGAGGGTGCATTATTTATGATTTAGAAAAATTTATGGTTATTCTTTTTTGTATTTACATATTTTTTATTGGAAACTAATGAAAACATGGTTAAGTTTTTTGTTTTTGTATTTTACATTTTGAAAACTAAATGAACATATATGCGTTATTAATTAGTTTCCGGCCAAATTCTATTTTACTTAATTATAATTAATCAGTTCTAAAAATAATATTTAATGATGCATGTAAAAAATAAGTTTGCATATTAATTAAATGTGTCGCAAACCAAGTTGTATTTTATTAATTATTTTTTAATTGGGAAAATAAGTTGGCATATTAATTATTTCTTTATTACCCTTTTAGAATTGTGGTTTAAATTAAAAAAAAGTGAATTCTTAAACGTTAAATAAGTTCATCAAGCAACATTAACGGTTGATTGCTTTATAGACTTTTCTCTCTGTTTTTTTATTTTCTTACAAAATAATAATTAGTTGTGCTTAAGAAACTATATAATGATTTATTTTGCTAATTTAGAAAAATTTGTATTTTAATTAGAAACTAATGACATTGCATTTTTTTTCCTTTTAGAGAAAAACGTGTCTTTATTTCTTTATTAATTTTTTACATGCGAATAATAATAAAAAATTGCCTAATCCTTATTTATCAACTTTCAGATTCACTGAGTTCTTAAAAAAAAAAAAAAGTTAACTATAAATTCATGAACATCAAATAACTTCATTAAATAGCTGCTTATGTGCTTTGCTATATATTTTTCTTTTTCCCCCTCATTGTTTAATATTATAATTGTTTACCTTTAGAAAAAAATTATAATTAACTTTAAAAATAATAATTAAGTATTTTTCTTTTTTAAAAAAAATTTAATGGAAAATTAATGACATTATGTTTTTTATTTTTTTGTAAAATATGGCTTTATTTGCTTATATATTTATTTTTTTCGTGCGCCAAATAATAAAAATTTGACTAACCATATCATAATATGTTACGCTACATATACTATGGTTCATATTTATAATGATTTGAATGATATTCGTAGTTGTATAATACATTTTGTTAGTTATGATTTTCGTGCATTGTCCAAGTGATTTAGAAAATATATGATGATTTTTGTGTATCAGAAGTTGAATGATTTGCATAGTTGTAAAATATATATTTGACGTATTACCTTTTATTTCTTACTCACCACCAATGATTTAGAGCATTTTTAAGAGACTTTTTAACTCAAATATACTCTTTATTTTATAGAGTAAATGTTTAAAAATATGCGTCAACAAATTTGTTAAATTAACTTTTAGAAATATAGAGTGTAATTTGACTCTTCAACTTTTATTAACTCGTGATGAGGATGCAATTGGGGTGGGGGTAGGGCATGGCAGGGCAGGGCAGGGCAGGGCAGGATGGGGAAGATCACCGTAACCCGCCTCATTTTACAAATTTCTTTTCTTTTCTTTCTTTTTTTTTTATTTGCCCTAACAGAGTTTTACTGATAAATATTTGAGGTTACTCATAAAAGCTTATAGGCTTGAGTCACGGCAATGCAGATTGCTTGTGGTTTTTTAAATTAAATAATAATAAATTATTTTTAATAAAACGGGTTTTGAAGCAGGGCAAGGAAAAACCGTCCCCGCCCACCAAGCATTCAGGGGGCAATTGGATGCCCATCTGCGCTCATTCTAAGCAAGACTAGTCCCGAGAGGGTTTGGGTTTTCGAATATGCTTTGCAATATCTGTGCAAGTGTTTAGAATTGATAAATAGAGCATTTTATAAAACAATTAGTTTTCTGATCCCGTGTAACGTACGGGTAATTTATTGTATTTATGGAATGATTGTAACATTCTAAAGTTAACTAAAAAAATGGGACTTCAAAATAACGGGTCAAGTGAAGAGTCTGATGAGTTGAAGGCTTTCTCATAGTGATTATGAGCATAGGTAATGAAATTCATGGTGGGCAAAATAATGGATGTGCCACTATTGAAGTTCTTGATGACCTATTTATGCATTATACATATGATCGTATCGCTGCAATTGTGAAAAACACATACCTTGTATTTTTTTTGTCACAACAATGATGTAAGTTACCCATAGCATAGAGCAATCCTAGCATCAACATTAGATGTGGTTGAATTTGTTAAAGATTATGTGTTGTTACAGAATGCAATTGAAGGAACATCATATTTAAGCTCTGACTCATGCTGTAAAGACAAAGGCGGTGCTGATTTCTTAGAGGGTAAACATACACCTGAGTTCTTAAATAGCATTAAGTTTTCCAAGTTATGAGTTGAAATTAAATATTGCAACGCCAGTAATATTATTGAGAAATAGAGACCATTATCTTCAACTGTGCAATGAGACTATATTGGTTATAACCAGATTGGGGAAACATGTACTGGAGGTAAGGATTCTTTCAGGTGTTTACGCCGGCCACAAGACGTTGATCCCAAGGATGATATTGACACCCTCTGACACAAGTTTGCCCTTCAAATTTCGATGAAGGTAGTTTTTCATCATTGTTTCGTATGCAATGACTATAAATAAAAAACAAGACCAATTACTTACCAATATTGGACTTCTTTTGAAAAAGCTAGTGTTTAGTCATGAACAATTGTATATTGCATTTTCCAGATTTACAAATCGCAAAGGACTGAAGATTGTGATTTATGGTAACGGCCCTACTGATAGAAAATCCACACCAAGGTAGTTTTCAAAGAGGTCTTTTCAAATTTAAGGTGAATTAGATTTACATTTGACATTGAAACGTAAATCTTTATTAACTGTGACATCAATATCATTTATTAAATTTTTTTACATATTCATCGAGTACATTCATTCTTATTTATTATCTTAATTCATCATCCATGAACTGATTTCATTACAGTATCCATGGTTATAAAATATATAATTTATGGTTAAATCATTTTTAGAGAAAAATACCATCTTTTTGGTCCCCTGCAACGCACGGGTAATATACTAGTTAAGTTGAAGAATACGAACCAGATTTTGACTTTGTTTGCTATCATTGGAGACTATGTTTGCTATCATTGGACATTGTTCAGAGGAGGGAACTAAAACCATGCAAGTTAAACCACTCAACTACATAAATATGAACACAGAGAGGTCACAACTTCTTTGGCAAAATTTTGTTTTCTCACACATCACATTACTAAAAATCACATCACAAAATGGCATAATGAGATTGTGTAAAAAGTTACAAAATGTTTTATCTAAATGTAGCATTTCCAAGAAACAAATATGTACGAAGGCTCAATTGTTAATTAGTAGATGATTTTCAATGGACCTCTTCTATGGCACCCTCGAAAATCTATGTTGGCATGCATTTATACATCCACATTTAGAGACGGAGTTAGAAATTTTTTCATAGTGGACTAGCAAAAATTGAGCCATATACGTTGTCTAACCCATCACCACGGAAATGTCCCAACTTTAAGTATAGAGAGGGCTTTTAGTTGTGTCGGCTTCTTCTCACCATGAAGCAGAGATAGAGGCACTAATGAGCACAAATAACAAGAAAATAGCAATAGCAAAAACTCCACCTTCAGAAATCAACCCAAAGGGTTATTTTTATTCAAAACTTAAGATATACTAACCTAAGAGATTCGAACTAGAGATAAAATTTATTTCTCTTTTAGAGATAAATCCCGGAACCCAAATTGAGTCAAATACTTTTATTTACTGTGTACGCTTGCAAAATTTTCAATAACGAGAACCCATTTTAGAGCCACCATCTTGCTCCGCCCAAATCCACATTGGACGAGAGATCCTCTCAAAAATTAATTTAGCATGTATCTATACATTCACATGGAATAGAAAGCTCTCAAAAAGTGCTAGAAATTTTTGACATATTTCTCTTAATTCTTGGGATTATATGAAATAAAATAGTTGAGTTAGTTTACACTACCACTGTTCTACACGATAATTGAATAGAGGAAACAGATAAGTTAAAAGTAGTAATAGCATGGAATTTTTGAACTTTGATTTTTTGAATGAAAACATAACAAAAAAGATTTTCAACATTTAAATATGATTTTATGGTTTGAATTGTAGTACAATAATTAAAAACTCAAACAGCAGATAGAAGGTTTTGAGTTCGAATCACACACCTACCTCTCCCCCCTATTCCCTTTATTAAAAAAATATTAAATATGGTTTTTTCCTGCATATTTAGACCTTTGAAATTTTTTTTCAGACATGAAAAACCCGAACCCTAGTCGAGACCAAAATTGAACAAATTTACCGTTTACAAACTTGGAACCAAACCGTGTTTTCCAAACCGAACTGAAAACAATCGGTATAATTGGGTCATTTCAAAACCTGAGCTAGAAGCCGGAATTCACACCCGCTCGGCCGCACCTACTATTGCAACAAAAATGCCATTAGGAGGCAGTCACACACTCGTTTGCGCAGGGGGTAAATCCTGGTCAAAATGTAAAATCTCACGAGAAATTAATGGAACCGAAATATCGCGAGAAATTAATGGCTTGATATGTTGACCACCGCTTAAAGATAGCCTTTTTTTTTTTGCTCAATTTATCGCGTCAAATGTTCAAAAAGGATTCCTTGAACACGCGTCGAAAATCTGTGCGTTATAGATTTGGCCCCCACGAAAATGGACTTTTTGTTTCGGTTTCCATTTTCTTACGTGAAATTCTTGCCGAAGAAGAAAGAAGAAACCGCCATAGAAGTGTATCCCTGTAGAATCAGTACACTGGTAAGATTTGTGATAATACCGTGTGTAAATTCTAGTGACTGGTTTTCGTCTGCTGTGGAATTCACGGCTACGATTTTTCGATTGGGAAGAAACGTCAGAGTTATCCGAGAATTTGGGCTTTTTTCTTTTTCGATTGATTGATTCAGAAATGCCACCTTCTTCATCATTTGAAGATGTGGAGATTCAAACCCTAGCTCTAACTTTGATTCCAGGCCTTCCAAATGATTTAGCGGCGCTGATTTTAGCATTTATTCCGTATTCTCATCACTCCCGCCTCAAAGTCACCTGCAAATCATGGAAACGATTTTTTTCGTCCAAAACCCTAATTTCCCTTCGCCAGAATTACGTTCTTCCCCCTCATCTCCTCTGTTTTTTCCCCCAGGACCCTTCGATTTCTTCCCCGTATTTGTTTGACCCCAAGAATCTTTCGTGGTGTCCTCTTCCTCCTATGCCCTGCAACCCCCATGTATATGGACTCTGTAATTTCATTTCCGTTTCTGTTGGGCCTCACTTGTATGTTCTCGGTGGGTCACTCTTTGATACCCGCTCGTTCCCCTTAGACCGCCCTTCACCATCATCATCTGCATTTCGTTTCGATTTCATGACCTTTTCTTGGGATAAATTGTCCCCCATGATCACTCCGCGTGGTAGTTTTGCATGTGCTGCATTGCCAGATTGCAATAAGATTGTAGTGGCTGGTGGTGGGTCGCGACACACTATGTTTGGGGCGGCAGGGAGCAGGATGAGCTCAGTGGAGATGTATGATATTGGGAAGGATGAGTGGGTGGCATTGGATGGGCTGCCAAGGTTTCGTGCAGGATGCGCTGGTTTCTTTCTTGGAAGGGAGTTTTGGGTTATGGGAGGATATGGCGAGTCGCGGACAGTCTCAGGGGTGTTTCCAGTGGATGAGTATTACAGGGATGCTGTGGTGATGGAGTTGAAGAATGATAGCAAATGGAGGGAACTTGGGGACATGTGGGAGGAAGGGGAGAGGCGGAGACTTGGTAAAATTGTGGTGGTTGAGGATGAGGGGCAAGATATTCCTGGGATTTTGATGCTTGACAGAAGCGAAATATTCAGGTATATTTTCGCAGATTATATGCTTTATGTGCTTTGTGGAAAATTTTCTATTCTAATTATGTGAATTGGATATCTCTTCATTGATGCTTTCTATTTTGGAGGTGTAGACAATAAATTTTGGACTGTATGCTAGCAACTGAATCATAAAGTAGATAGCTACCCCAACCTTTACTATAATTAAGCATGTGCAATGCATTATTCACTAGAAACTTTTCTAGGTGAATGTGTGTTTAATGAAGTTAAATGTCCATTCACTTGAGTGAATCTTGGCACGCCAAAAATGTATGCTTTTTTTGGTAAAAGCAGGTGGCATTGAGTGGTTTATCCTTATGTCACTGATTACTCTGATATTGTAAAAATTGGTGCATTTGATATTTTGTTCTTACATTTGAGGACATCTCTTTATTTGTTCCGTCAATTCATGAACTTTAATTTGGCTTTTATTCAAAACATGATTTATTGTATCTTGCAAATGGATTCTTTATTGGGTGACTGCATTATTTATATAGAAAAATTTGATCAGGTGATTACGAGCTGTCTTGCTTAAAGTTTGACTCTTCAGTATTGATGTAGTGCTAGCTGTTGGACACGTGTTTTTCGGAATCCCAAGGGTTGAGGAGTAGGACAAAAGTGACTACCAAATTCTAATATTGGGTACGATAACGAGATAAACCATTCATGATAGTCATTACTCATTAGGTAGTATGTGGATGTTGTTGGGATATTATAAATACTAGAAACTGAAAGTATATTAAAATAGACATGAAGTAGGGACGCATTTTTTTATTTGCTTAGTAAATTTCATCTTTGCCTGTGTATTTGGTGCTTGTGGTGTGCATTATAGAGTTGTGTCCATTTATTTCGGCTTGGGAACATTTTCCATGTTACATCCGCGTGACATGTATTGTTGACGGGATTGGGATGGTAACTGAAATGTGCCAGAAAATTGAGAATATGGTGACATGATCCTGCATTTTGAGAACTCTTCACCCTCCCCTGTGTCACCATCTCATTCTTCTGTCAAACTCTAGGAGAATATGTATTTAGCTTAGACAGATCCCTTAATTTTCTAGTTCTTTATTCAAATTATTTCATGTCCCTGAACTTTTGAGTTACTTCTTTAATTCTCTTTTTTGTTTGTGAATCCGTAAATTTGCCGTGGTGTACAGTAGGAAATGTTTGCTCCTTGATGAGTTGATGTGGCTGGTTAACTCAAGCTGGTGACTAGACATGCTATATTGGTTATGGTATATATCTCATATCTCATGATGTGAGAGTTTTGGTCAAAATAAGTCCATTAAATATTTTGCATCTAGAACATAGAATTGCAAACAGAACGTGTGCTGGAGTTTGGTTGGGATTGGTAAACCAAGTAGGGAGACTAAAAAGGAAATAGAAGGCTGATCTTACTTTCTTATTCGTAGACATATTGCTGCTATCTTCAAAGAGTATGTTCAGCCAAACCTTTAAAAATAAATAAATAAATAAAAAGTTAGTTTCTCCTTGGGAAAAGCAAAAAGGAAGTAACTTCTATGCTTGGCTAAAGATGATTTTAGGTTTAAAAGTTACTGTTAACTCTCTTTCAAACATGATTGCTTCTTAGTTCTTCTTAAGTTTTAATAGAAAATTTGCATTTTCCTGAAGCTACCACTTTCCGTTTAACTACTTTTTATAGAAGCAACAACGGTTCTTTTTTAGGCTTCCAAACATGATTGTTTCAGCTATACAGAAACTTCAAATATTCAAATGGCTCCTGGCAGTGGTCAAGTTTGCATGCATGTCGGAGAGGTGAGTTTAGGAGAGAAGGATGAAGATTTTAATTCATATGATAGGTGAATGATTAAACCCAAGATTTTGGAAGTGCAACAGTAATATGCTCACAATGGAGTGTACATGAACTACAGAATGATTTCGAACCCTTCATATGGGATCCTTTGGCTGAATGCTCTCTCTGCTTAAAAGTGTATATGAACCATGGGAAACATGAAGGAAAAATACGCATCAAGAGTTGTTTTGCCTTTACGTGGTGCTCACTGCCTTATATTCTTTAGCTATATATCTGTTAGATTTCTATTTATAAATCTCTTTGGGTTTCACACTTAATAAGCAGGTATGATATGGCTTGTAATCGCTGGATAAAGGAGACAAGTATGCCTAGAAAAGCATCAGATGATTCATCAGTTGGGTTTGTTGCATTAGACGGGGAGCTGCACTTAATTACCCTTATGAATGGGAATGAGTCACCGGAGAGCCGTCGATCACGACAACACAAGAGAGCGGCAACACTGCTAATACAAATATATCATCCTAGGAAGAGGATATGGAGATCCCTTGTTACAAAGCCACCCTTTCATGATCCTATAGATTTCAAAACTGCAGTTATGTGCACCATTCGACTGTAGATATCACTGATTTTATTGATGCATGTAGTTCTTGTTATTACCTTTTTAGTTCCTATCTGATATGAAATCTTATGCTGGATACTCTATTTGTATATAACTTTGTATAGCTTGAAAACGATATCCCTTCCATAAATGATATTTGTTTACGGCAAAATGTAGCTGAACGTGTATATAGAGATGTAAATTGATGTATACTTCTCATCTGCATTCATATGCGTGAATTCGATTTGATCTAGAGACACCCCGGTTTTTTTCTCCTCCCAGCCTCTGGGGGATGGGGGGTATCCCCCAGAGGCTGACCTGGCATGCTGGCGTGGTGTGCCAGGGTTTGTTAAGCAAAGGAGGGAAAAAAATTCAAAATTCAATTTATTGAAAAAAAATGCGGTCAATGAAAAAGCCCAAAGGTAAGGCTTGGCTCCAAAGCCCTCGTCACTCAGGTTCTCTCTCCCTCTCTCTCCTGGCCGGACCTTCCCGGCGCCCCCCCCCAACCCCATATTTTCATGCGAAGACAGAAGGCATTGGTGTGAAATAAGAGGAATAGCCCCCTTTCAGGTATGTCTCTCCCCCAAGCTCAAGCCCCCCAATTTTAGACCCTTCTCGATCATTCTATCTCTGAAACTCTCTGTCTCTGCTCGTGGTCACCCCCCCCCCAAACAGCCGAGTGTATCATCACCGGACGGTCAGAGGGAAGCAGTGGATTGAGCTTGAAGTGAACACGAGGTGGGCTGTATATCTTGTCCCGGGAGAGAGCATGCCGCTATTTATCTTGCCACTAACTTCAAACCGACACACATCAAGAAGCTCTGCCACTTCAGGGAATCTGAATCAAGCGTTCAACGAACCATCCATCAGCATTCAAGGTAAATCTGACTCAAGGAAATTGAAATATATATTGAATCATACCAGTAGTACCTGGACTTGGGAAGAGAGATCCATCGCCAATATTCAGGTGTATCTCCCCACACAATGTAGAAGTCCTTCGCAGCCAACATAAAGCACTTCTTCCCGGTCCCTTTCTCCAATGAAAAGCTCTGCAATAACAGAGAAGCATTACAATAAAGCTCGCAACTAATTCTAATTTCTGATAGTTTTATTTCAAAATGAAAAAGCACCGTGACACAAATTCTTTCAAAAATTGAAACAGTGAATCCCACTTTTAATTTTCTAAAATTCTTAAATTCCAACAATCAGAAATCCTCCAGCTGCAGAAGTGGATTTGATAAATATATTTATGTGCCTTGATACAATATTGGAAATAGAGATCAAAAAATAGAGTTAATAAGGGAAAATAGATGTTTAACTTTCATTAGAATCTATTCTAAGCAACTGGGTTGAAGAGCCGAAGCTTACATTCACAAAAGCTGTTGGGGAATTGACATACACAATTTTTCCCTCAAATAGAATTCCAAAGAAATGAATTATGTTGTTAACATTCTTGAGCAGCTAGGTAACTTATGAAACCCCTTGCTGTAATAATTCCACCTGCTTGCAAATGGAAAATTCCTTCTTGCCGTTTTGGCTTCACACAACATGAGACCAAAGGGTTTACAGACATCACAATTAGTTGAAACTTATTAGTCTCGGGGTTGCTAATTATTTGTAAATTCATTTTTGGGTTAATTTCGCAAATCGTCCCCAACCTTTAAGTTAAAAACCGGTTTCGTCCCCAACCTTTTTTAAGACACACTACAGCCCCCAACCTTTCAAAAATGCACACAAATCGTCCCTATTGCTACTATTCCGCCAATTTTTTTAAAAAAGACAATTATACCCCCCATAAATATTTAAAACTTTTTTTAAAAATGTTTAAAAATAATAAAAAACTAAAAAAACTCACCCCACCCCCACGCCACCCCACGTCCCCCTTGCCGCAATGTTTAAAAATAATAAAAAACTAAAAAAACTCACTCCACCCCACCCCACATCCCCCCATTTCTGCCGGAAATGGCAGCCATGGCAGCAAAATGGGGGGGTGAATCCCCCCCATTTCTGCCGGAAATGGCACCCATTTGGCTGCCATTTCCGGCAGCATTTTGCTGCCAGAAATGGCAGCAAAATAGGGGGGATTCACCCCCCATTTCGTTGCCATTTCTGGCAGCATGAATCCCCCCCATTTCTGCCGGAATTGGCAGCAAAATGGGGGTGGATTCACCCCCCATTTCTGCCGTAAATGGCAGCCATTTGGCTGCCATTTCCGGCAGCAAAATGGGGGGTGAATCCCCCCCATTTCTGCTTGAATTGGATTCACCCCCCATTTCTGCCGGAAATGGCTGCCATTTCCGGCAGCATTTTGCTGCTAGAAATGGCAGTAAAATGGGGGAGGGGAGATTCACCCCCCATTTGGCTGCCATTTCCGACAGCAAAATGAGGGGTGAATCCCCCCCCATTTCTGCCGGAATTGGCAGCCATTTGGCTGCCATTTCCGGCATCAAAATGGGGGGGGTGAATCCCCCC
>CAVNYN010274807.1:0-17376 GCA_963692815.1 Nyctanthes arbor-tristis
ATCTTGTTTGCCAAATTTTTTAGACTGTCGTAACCCAATTGTGCTAAGCTGTTTACCAGTTTTGACATAGTGTAATGATACAGCTCCCTATTAGTTTAGCGCTAGACAGTTAAATTTAAAATTAAAAAAAAAGGCGCTTGACAGTTAACTTTTAAACAACCCAAATGCTTTAATTGATAGTTTTGTCCTCTAATTTTTCTCTAAGAAATGCCTTCAATTCTGCCAACATGTGCAGTAACTGGTAAATTAATAGGAAGATTTATCATATATATGCAATTGCGCATTTGCTAGCTCAACTTGCTCAAACGTCATCCACTTCACAAATGATTATTTGTTCATTGATAATTTTCCTCTTTTTTTCTTTTTTTTCCTTTTTTTTGGGGGTTGGGTGGGGGTGGGGGAGGGTTGGTGGGGGGAGGATGCAAAGAAACTTTCATCTTCATTGATAAGGAATATCCTTTACGAGGGAGTCAACAATGAAATATGGAGTTGGATTCACTCAAGACTGCAATACATTAAGTCATAGAATGTAGAATGTTTAGTTAATCGATGATCAACCTTATTAGCATTCATAGAGATAGCTTGAACTTGATAAGCCACTAACCCTTGGCACAAGGTTGTGATCCTCTCGAGCAAAGGTCCCTCGGATGCTCTAAATTATTAGAGGAATCGATGCAATTGCTTATGTAAACAGATGTACTTCCTTCAACACAAGACATGGATGATTGTGAGTAGATATACACAGTGGCGGTGGAGGCGAGGATCGGTGTTGGCGACAAAAGGTGGTTGCAAGTGATGGTGGTGACCGTCGGTGGTGGTCAAGAATGGTGGTGGTGGCCGCCCAGGGTGTGGTGGCGGTTGGGACAAAATGAAACCCCTAATCTGATAACTATACAGTGACAGAGCCAGCATTTCAAGTCAGGGTATGCACCAGAAAAAAAAAAAAAAAAAAGAGGAGGGGGGGGGGGCTACCCAAAAAGCTTATGGAAAATTATATTTTTCACTCTTTTTTCTAAGAAACATGTTAATGCTTTTTTAAATTCATTGATAATGTAATGAAAAATTCTAGTTAGACAAAACAAATGGATGAAAATGTCACAAAATTGCACGTCCGATATGTAATAAGTGTTGATGTAAAAGTGATGTGATATGTTGAAAAATAAGATTGTGCAATGTATCAATTTTATTATATTTTTTGTCTTTATTTTTGTTCAAATAACACAACTCTAATGTAATTGTCATTTTTATATAATCCTACTCTTTTTATAATGTTTATCAAGTTTAAAAGAAATTAATCTATTACTAACTTATCTAAAAGAAACTCATCTATCAAAGTCAGCCTTTTCATTTTGAGTATATGCGCAAATTAAAATTGTAAGAAAATATAAAACATATTTTAAAAAATTCGAGCATCTTATTACCATTGTAGCCTGTATTTTTTGTTATATATAGTATACCTTATTCGAACATCTTATACGACATATTATATGGTATTCAATGACTTATATAACATGTACTTATTAGACACTATAGGAGACCCATCTCCTATAGCGTCCAATAAGTGTCTGCCATATAACCCATTGGACACTATAAGATAGTGCCTAATGGACACTATGAAAAAACCGTAATTTATATTATTATAGCCTACGTATTTTATTGTAGTGTATATTACGCGATTTCTTATTTGTTTTAATAAACTTTTCATAATTAAGATTTTTGTGTTTGGGAATTTTATTACTTAACAAGGGAAGTTTACTTCAAAAACTTACTACAAAAAATAAATAATAATAAATAAATAAGCCACAAGATGGGAGAGAGAAGAAGGCGGAGAGGTGTATACTATTGGCAGAAAAGTCAATCCAACGATGAAACTTGAAAGAGAAGAAAAACCGTCCTTTTTATTATTGAACTTGTGCAACTACTCTTTCCCCTTAGTCTTCCTCCCCTTCTCTGCAAAACATCTCTATGCAAAAGAAACACCACCATTTTTACATAAAACTCCAACTGAAATGGTTAAAAAAAAAAATAATAATAATTCCTCAAAAAAATGGGTATGCATCCGATCTTACCCGTGCATCCCTATGGTTCCACCACTGTAACTATAAACTATTTATAGATTCTAAATAATTTATTCAGGATATTATAAATTCCAATTCTAAAAAATAAATAATAAGGGTGCGTTTAATTACAAACACGGAATTTACCTGGAAAGAAAATATTTTTTTATCAATCGAATTACCGGTAATTGAATTTCATAGAAAATAAATTGCAAAGTATTTGACTGAAAATGAAATTCTCAAGAAAAAAGTGCAAATTACTTAGAAAACAAAAAATCTACATCTTATAGGAAAATATTTTCTTTATTTTTAAGAAAAATATGATCACGTAACTAAAAAGTAGAAAATGTTTTCGCTGAAAAAAAATATAAATCAAACACCACAAAAGTAAAAAAAATTTAAGTGGAAAAATTCATTTTTCATAGAAAAGTTTTGGTAATCAAACACACTCTTAAGGGTGCCTTTGATTGAAGGGTAGAAAATGAATTAGAATTGGTTTTTCATGAAAAATATTTTCCACGAGAATTCGTTTTCCTTGATTTCAAGGCAAACCTTCATTTTTTTTAGCCTAAGATTGAAAATATTTTTCATAGAAAATAAAGTTATGTTTGATTAAACTAAGAAAATATAAGTGAAAAATACCCGTGTAGATATGTGCAATCATTATTCAGCGAAAATAATGTGCAATCAAATGCACTATTAGTCTTTTTTTATTTTGGCTAACAACCTTCATATATAATGCAAAACCATCACCCGTCATCTAGTACATCAAGAATGAAAGCTGGGACGTCAGCCGCCCAGAATTGATTAATATAATTATTGAGAGAAAATCTAGCAACCACATGAGTAACTTGGAAGACTTATCGAGATATATGTCTAAACTTCACACCTCGAAACCTCCTTGATAACCCTGGTACTTTGGAGTGAGTCGGACTTTCTTGAGCACGAACTTCCGATTGACAGATCGTATCCACGGCACGGCATGAAGGGAATCAGATTCCAATATTAGCCTTTGCAAACCTTGATCAAGAGCCAATTGGACCCCCTTCAGGATTGCAAAACACTCAGCTGCCAGCACCGACCCACCGTCAACCTTGACCATGGCAGCCGCAAAAACTACTCTTCCATCACTTCCTCTAGCCACCACACCAACCCCAACGTGAGTTCCCCCCTCCACTACAGCCACATCGACGTTCACTTTCACCCAATCCAACGGGGGAGCCAACCAATTCCGCGCCATGTTGGAAAAAGGAGCTGGCGCACTCGATCTCCTCACCACAGCGTTAACTCGCCGGAAGTCCTCCAACATTTCCATCGCCCACTATTAGTTTTTAACAACATGTATAATTGATATACCTGTGTAAAAAAGAGTATTTTGTCTAATTGTCTCAATCTCCAATTATTATTATTTTTTTTTTTTTTCCCCGGTTCGTTTGGGGGGCGGGGGTGGCCGTTGGGGGTGGGATTTTACGGCCAAATTTACAAATTTACAAATCAAGCCCTACCCAACATATTTCTTCACAATTCACAAATAGGTATCCTCGTTCCGAATTTCTCAATCTCATTCCGAATTTTCGATCGATTCTTCGTTCTTGCGTGACTCCACAACCACCGTCGGCTTCTCCACCGGACATTATCTTCTCCCTTCTAAGCACAGTCGGCCTTGGCTTTGAACGTCGGGTTTTTTTTTTTTTTTTTAACCAATTTTCCCCCTCGATTGACTATGTATCCTCTTGTAATTTCTTTTATATATATTCTTAATTATTAAAGAAAAGTTGTTGAATATTGAATAACACCATTGTCAATTGAACTAATTAATCTGTTGTCTTGGGGGCCATCTCGTTGTTTTTCAATGATCATTCTCCAAATAACTTATTGGGTTTTTCATCTTCTCGCCTTGAGATTTTTGGAAGGGGAATTTTCTGTTGGAGGCTTGATATTCATCACTAGTATTTTCCCATTCTTCAAGTTCTTTGTGTTCTGCTAAGTTTTTTTTTTTTTTATCTGAGAAAAAAGATTGGATTATTTTTTGCCTTTGCATGCAAAATATCTTCCTAGTGAATTATATAGTACTGTAGTAGATGGAAAATTGGAATGGATTAGCTATATTATTCATGGCGAGAAAAATGTTTGGACAACTAGATTACAAAAATTTCATAAGGATTATTGCCTTGACCGGTCATTCGTGAATAACTAGAGTTATTGTTGCTTTGCAGGCATATTTTTAACATGGTAATAGCCCTGATTGAAGCTGGTCTAGGTTGGCGCTATGAGACGTGCTCCAATTATGATGGAAGGTGATGCTACTCATAAATTGAATAATTTTCTAATGAGCTTGACACACAAAACAAAGAAGCATGGCAATTACGAGTTACAGCGGTAATTTTTTTTTTTTTTTTTTTGCCTCTCTCTTTGTTTTGTTATTATAGAATGGATCGTGAATATCTTGACACATATGGTGACAAGATTTCTGTTTTAATTGGAGCTGCAGCTTAGGAAAATGCTTGGCCTCCTGGTACATGCTTCTAACTGCTATTGTCCACATTGCCAATATAAAAACTGTCTCAAGGTGAAGGGACTTTTCCGCCATGGTATGGTGTGCAAAACTACTGCTTCTGGAGGCTGTACTATCTGTAAGAAAATGTGGTATCTCCTTACAGAAATTATGGTGTGGTATCTCCTTCTAAGGCAATTTGATTTTTTGCATACGGCAATTTGATTTTTTGCATAAAAAATTACCGCTGTAACTCGGGTGCCATGCAAAAAATCAAATTGCCGTGTGCCATGCTGCAGGTTGTTTCATTTTAACCTTTACGAATTTTGTCACTCTTTTACTTGTATTCAGAAAACTAATTTTTGTAATAGAGATTATTATATTTATATGTCCATAATCTTCAAACAGGGATTTATTTGAAGGAACATCTGAGAAGGCTGGAGAGACTGTCTGATTCGCGACGAAGGGCTGATGTAAGAAACGATGAGGGAACTTACGGTTTGACCAACCACTAGTATTATTTACAGTTTGGCCGAAGTTTTGGAAATTTTTTGGGCTGGCAACTCAAAGTGGTGAACCCTTGAACGATCCGCTCCACTTTAACATGATATTGTCCGCTTTGGGCCTAGTTCTCACAGTTTTGCTCTTGAGTTCTCACTCAAAAGGCCTCATGTCTTGGCTTATAATCTGATCTCTTTTTCTCTACCCAAGCGATTTGGAATTGAGGCTGTCACAATCACCCCACTTAAAGGATCTCCAACGTCCTCGTTGGCCACACTTCTAGTTGGGCTCTGCTCTGATACTATCTGTAACGACCCTCTCCACTTTGACATAATATTGTCTGCTTTGGTCCTAGCTTTCACGGTTTTACTCTTGAGTTCTCACTCAAAAGGCCTCATGTCAGATGGAGTGGATTTCTTAGCTTATAATCTGGTCTCCTTTTCTCTACCCAAGCGATGTGGGATTGAGGCTGTCACACTTGCGTTAATATCTGCGAAGTGAGAAGGGATTCAGTCATTTATTAATTAACGTTAGGCGCATATTTTTTTCATTTTTATGTTTTGGGTTAGGCTCGATAGTGAAGTATATTTTTGCTGCGTAACTTGAATTTTGAAAGAGAGTTTGTCAAGTATGATTCTTGTCTCTTACTTTGTCCAATTAGAATTTTTCTTCTTGTAAAATGGAGAAGAGAATAGAGATTACTGGAATGAACGAGAGTTTTCAATTTCCACTGGATGTGAGGAATTGAATTCAAATTAAATTAGGTATTGATATTATAATAAGAATGTTGTAATTTTGAAAAAGGGCACTTGATGGGAGGCTTTTGTTGCACGGATTCACGAAAAAGTGGAGACGGAGGTTTTTTTTTTTTGGGGGAGAGGAATTGTTCAAAAGAATGGAAAAAAAGGGTTGGTGTAAATCTATTCTTGTTTTTCCTCCTCTTATTATTACTAATTGTACACTCGTGAGTTGTACAGAATAGAATAATTGGTTAAAAAACGAATAGTAATTTGAAAAACTAAATAATTATAATTTTATTGCGTATTACTTACTCATAGACATATGTTACTAATATATATAAATAAAATGAAATTGAAACGAATAATATTTTCACTTGGTATAAAGTTAATTAAATTGTCATTGTTAAAACAATACTCTTAGGTAATAAAAATGAGAACAAGGAATTTTTACAAAATTAATTCATATTGAATAAGGAAACTAAGAAACCATGAAAAATAAAAGATAGAAATTTATATAACTCTAGAATTACCCTACACTCACATCCTTAGTCAATGGAGTGTGGATGACATTGATTTATTAGAATGAATTATTTTCCACATTCATTATCTAAAATAAATTCTTGTAATTTTTTTTTTTTTTTGCATTTCCTCATCTTTATTCATTAAATCTAATATAAAAAATCTAAAGCACGCAGTCTCTTATTATAAAAGACCCAATGGAAGCAAAAATGATAAATTCTATATGATTTACTATTTACCCCTAATATTAATATTTAACCACCTTCCGTTCTAAAAAATATTTAAAATAATTCTTATATAATTTACTATTCACCCATAATATTGATTTTTAACCACTTTCCGTTCTGATAAAGAAATAAAAGAATTTTTTATTTTTATTCTAAATCATTATCATTAAATATTACTAATATCATATCCCATCAATTTAAATTTTTATCAATATATAGGTTTTCAGAAATAAATAATAAATTAACTAATGTAATAAACATATAGCCCTAGATTTTATGACGTGTAGTTTATCGTATTGAATTAAAATAAAAGTTTTGAAATTGATTTAATTTTAGTTTATTGTTATATTATCAATCTCACGGGTAAGCACTTAATCAAAATAAGAAGAAGCCCTAATAACTCAATACTTGAAATTTGTCTATCAACTGTTAGAATTTTGAATAAATATTAAATCTTTGAAGATAATCTAAAAACTAATACAACATGTATAACAAAAATTAATCGATAACAAATAGCATATTATGTATAGAATAAAAAAATATATAAACTTTTATATATTATTATAGAATAAAATGATAGCAAAATATAATAAATGGATAAATGTTACTTTTTTTCTAAACAGAATGAATAAGCATTACTATTATTATTATAAAATAAAATAAAAAATAAAAGAAACATATAAAAGTAGGATTGTGGTTTTGACGGGAAAACTTGCATATGGTCACTATCCTACTTTAATATAATAATAATAAGATTATAAGATTATTTTTTAATTTTTCTGTTCGGGGTTATATACGTGTGAAGCATAGTTGGGTTTATTTCAGTCTCGTTTTCTCACTATACGATTGGCGGAATGCACACGTAGTGGGTGATTATTGTATAAATTAATGGGGTTGTTTCACAATGGGTTAACTCACATGGAATTTGTTTAATGACCTCATGCCACATATGCATATAACATGATAATTCCGCCAGACGTATAGCAGGATATTATTTTTGAAATTTATTTATCGAGATTGCACTTAAATGGTAGTTGTGTCTATATATAAGTTCCGATCTCTTGTCAGATGCTTATCTTGTGAGAGATCGACATATGAGTAAAAGCCACATATGATAGAATCCACATGTAAGTTCTCAATAATCTCAAGCGATATAGATGTTTGACGACATAAATCTTGTCAGACATCTGGAAGAGTTCATTTCCTCTCGTCTAGTCCCGATTTAATTTCTGGGGGCGGAAATGGGTATAGAGTCGACTAGGTTGGTTGGGTTGTCATTCCATGAATTCATGTATATGACTGGAACTTTTATATAAATTCAAATAATATGCAAAAGGTACATTTTTAAACTTAAATTAATGATCAAAGTACAAGGAACGGCTCATGCCCAAGAGAAATAACCTATACGGTAGAAGCATCAAGTTTGTCTTTACTTCTACAAGTGTTTAGGCTCCATCTTCGGCGACTCTTCACCAACTTAAAGCCCTAAACCAACTTCACCAACTTAATGCTCACTTATGATGGTACTTCGTTTAGAAATATAAATACATAAATATTTCTTATTAAAAAGTAACTTCTTTTGTCTAAAAAGATACAGAGGTTTCTTTGCAAACTTATTAGAAATTGATCATTATTCATTAGTATCCATTCAGAACGAGTAATTCTAGGAAAACATGAAAGAAAAATATAAGCAAGTGACATACTCATGTAATACAATTTCATTTGGTGTTGATTACACGGATTTTTTTATAATCTAAATTGTATCACATCTATATTGTCACTTATTTATATCATAATTTCATGTCACCTTATAATTTTTTAACTCAACTATGGTGAGGCATGCCCTACTGACATTGTGCGGCCATCCAATTCCTTTATAAGGCTTTGGAAATATTCTCAACAACATTAAGCATTCCAGTTCGTGAGAATTTGAGGGTCATGCCCTTACGGGTCATGAGTGCAGTATATCTGAATAGATGGTAAAGTAAATTAAAATAAACTAAAAAACTAAACGGATTCGTCCAGGTCAAGGACGAGTGCTTCGTACGGGACACAAGTGCAGTATTTCTGGACGGTTGGTAAAATAAAATAAAATAAACTAAAAGATTAAGCATGTTGGTCTAGGTCAAGGACGACACTGCCTTATCCCTAATTTGGGAATAATTTTCATCTTCATCCCCACCCCAACTCTAATTATTTTAGAGAATCCTACCTTTATTCGAGCGGGTTCTCCATTAAATTCAGGTATTTCCTGCTATATTGTCAATCTTACTCCTTTACATGGACAATTTTAGATTTGAGTTTATACCATTCCGATTCTCTCAAATTGTATAATAAAAGAAAAATAGTTCTCAAAAATTACTTAAAAATTGGCATTTTTTAAATTGTAGTCATAATATACTGGAAAAATACTATTTGTACACAATTTGTGTAAACAAATCTTTTTCACAATCTTCCACAAATATTGAATTGTGATTTAATTTTAAGTGACCTGAGTAAATCTTTATGTATTACTATTTTTATTTTTTACAACTTATACACTTGGCTTTTAGAAATTTTGCATTTTGAGATTTATATATAAATTAATGAATTTCTAATGCAAGTTTAAAAGGAAAAAAAAAAGTTGTAAAGTGGGTAGCGTGTAGCATCTATATTATTATATGTTATATGATATATACAATTACATATTATTAAATAATTCAAGATGGGATTGCAATTTACAATAAATCGTGAATGTTTGAAAATCTTTTGAAGTTGAAAATATTCCATTATGATTAAAATTTTTACTTTTCTTTTGATAATTATAGCACTGTATATTAAAATAATAAGTATGTTGCATAAACCATTAATACTACACATCCGAACTTTTTAGCGACATTATTTCTCATCCTATTTGAATGGAAGTCAACCATTGTATGGTTTCTTAATTTTTGAATGAGATATAAGATGCTTTTACAAAGTCGCCGAGGTTAAATGTTGGGGTTTGTGTTTTATTATTGCGGAATACTGATAAATTGGTTGGATTGTATAGCAGCATTCACATTGATAGTGCTAAAGTAGATTATCAGTGGAGTTGTTAGTTAACAACTCAAAAAACAATTTACATTACTGATATTAAAATAGTTGCTAAAAGTATTTAATTCAATAAGTTATTAATTTAGTTATTAAAGTTAACAATAAACTTAACATTAGATCGGACACTATTTCTTCTTTTTTTATTTTAATTAAATTAGGATTAGCCCACTATTTGACTATTGAGTTAATAATTAAATTTTACATTGTTAGTTAGAATCACTAATATTGGACAAATAAGTAGTTATATATTTAACTTTCTTATGTGTTTTTTAACAATTACTAAAAACTCTATTTTTTCTTATGTGGATAGCTAATTTTAACATTGTCAACGTGGATGCAATGAGTTAAAATATCATGATATACTATATAATAAAGAGTACCACTCAACTAATTGCGTTGTGAATATGGTGTCAACCATTTGAATTAGTTTATATCAAATTTTTAAGGAACTTGATCAGGCTCTAAAAATGGAGCTTGATCAGTCACATAGAGGTCATCTAACAAAAATAGCCTTACAGTCTCTAAAAATAGAGTCTAACCACTCACATGATAGTTATCTAACAAAAACAACCCCACGTGCCTGAAATGTAGTTTATATAGTTTTTAATCTTCTTCTTTTGTTTTGGTTCTTTCATTTTTAGTCCATTATAGAGGCACTTCATAATTCTTTTTTCCTTTTTTTCTCTCTTTTTTTTTTTCTTTGTGCTCTTTCTTGAAAGCCATTGTAGAGACATTTTAGAGAACATATAATTACAAGTTTTGTTTGGCTATTTTTTTTTATCTCCCATTTATTTCAAGATTTAACGATGATCAACTGTTCGACTTCAAATTTTTTTAGTATTTTTAGAATTATTTTTGTCGTGTAACGCAGCTGCAAACGACCTGTAGTCTCAAAATTTTTTAGTATTTTTAGAATTATTTTTGTCGTGTAACGCAGGGGTAAACGACCTATAGTCCTTAATCTTACAATATCTCTTATGAGCAATGTCTTAGAATAGAATAATTCTAGTTGGACAAAATAAGGGACAAAAAGTTAAACAAAATAGTTATATATCATGTGTGATTAGTGTTGATATAAAAGTGATGTGATGTGTTGAAAAATAGGATTGTGCAATATGTCAGTTTTATTAGAATTTTTATATGGACTTTTGTTCAAATAGCACAACTCCTTAGAACATGATCTTTGAAGAAAGAGAAAGACACAAAAAAATCGTAAACCCCATGTTTTTTTAATTTTCTTTTTCTTTTAGTTACTTTTCTATCATTTACACCACTTTTCCATACTTTTCTCCTTCGTATCCCGTGTAAAGTCTAAATCACTTTTATCTAAGACTTCTTCATTACTATTTTATTATTATTTTTAAATTATTAACTATTTCTCCTTTCTTTTTACCTTTTTCTTTCCTTTTTTCCTACACTTTTTTCTACCACTATTCAATAAAATAATCATTTTCCCTCAACCTCTCTCCTCCATGAAGCTCAAATATTTTACTAAGCATTGAAGATGCTCTTGAAGTTGGGTTTGAAGGAGAGGGGGAGTATCGATCGGTGAATGAACTAATTGGGTTGGAGACGGAGATGGAGCACCTTCGAAATATGGGTTTCCATGAAGAATTGGCCGCTCAAGCTTTGGCGGCAAATGGCGGCGACGTCGTTAAAGCCACCGATTGGCTTCTCAACCAGCCTTCTACTCTTTCATTTTCTTCTTCAACCTCAAACCCTTCACCAAATTCAAGTCCGGCTGTTGCCCATGCCCAGCCCAAAATCAACCGTTTCTTCCACTTTCAATCCAAATCACCCACCTCCAACAAAGCTTCTGCAACGCAAAACAATGTCCAACAAGAAAATCAAGAACTGGAAGAAGACGAAAGGTCAGAATCATTAATTCCCAGGAAAAAGCGCCAGAAATCCGAAGACCCACAAGAGAGAATGCGCAAAGTAGAAGCACTTCCACCAAATGTGCCGTTGTCTGAGAGAATGCGTCCCAGAATTCTTGATGAAGTTGTTGGGCAGGAACACTTGCTGGCTAAAGACTCCCTCCTCCGTTCGGCCATCGATTGCGGCCGCTTGCCTTCCATAATCCTCTGGGGCCCACCCGGCACGGGTAAGACCTCGATTGCCAAGGCCATAGTTAATTCCTGCACCAATGGATCTTTCTATAGATTTGTTTCTTTATCTGCGGTTACTTGTGGTGTTAAGGATGTTAGAGTTGCAGTAGATGAAGCTAGAACATTAAAACAGAAATGCAAGAAGAGGACTGTTCTTTTTATTGATGAGGTTCACAGGTTTAATAAGGCCCAACAGGATTCATTTCTTCCAGTGATTGAAGATGGGAGTATTATTTTCATAGGTGCCACCACAGAGAACCCCTCCTTTCATTTGGTAACACCCTTATTGTCACGGTGCAGAGTTTTAACACTTAACCCATTGAAACCCCATCATATAGTAACACTTTTGAAGCGAGCAGTAGCTGACATGGATAGAGGGTTATGTAAGGCCCTTCACAAAAAAATGAAAATTGAAGTGAATGATGATGCTGTTGATTTCTTGTCATTGCATTGTGATGGAGATGCGAGAGTGGCACTAAATGCTCTTGAAGTTTCGGCTACAACTGCTGCTGGAAGATTAGATAGACAAAGAACATTGAATGAAGACGAGGATCCACTTACCATGATCACATTAGATGATATCAAAGAAGCACTGCAATGCAAGCATTTGCTTTATCATAGAGCAGGGGAGGAACATTATAATCTCATTAGTGCACTCCACAAATCTATGAGGGGAAGTGATGCCAATGCTGCAATTTATTGGCTTGCAAGAATGTTGGAAGGGGGAGACGAGCCCCTTTACATTGCACGTCGGCTCGTCAGATTTTCTAGTGAGGATGTCGGCTTAGCTGATCCTCAAGCACTACCACAGGCTGTTGCCTGTTATCAAGCTTGTCACTTTATCGGAATGCCTGAGTGCAATGTGATTCTTGCACAATGTGTTGCATACTTGGCTTTGGCTCCTAAGTCGGTTTCTGTTTATAGAGCAATTGAGTCAGCAAAGAAAGTGGTGAAGGAGTCAATTGGACAGAATGAGGGGGTGCCTTTGCATTTGAGGAATGCACCAACTAAACTAATGAAGGATCTCGGGTATGGAAAGGGATATTTGTATCCCCCGGACAACCCAGACTCGTCATCACAGACTTATTTGCCTGCTTCACTTGTAGGCTACAAATTCCTCAACTGGCCAGATGCATAGATAAGGAGGATGACTTTTGTTTTGAATTTTTACAAATTGGAGTGTGTTTGGGCCCCTTTTTGTTTCTTTGTTCTCACTTTTGTTTAATTAGGTTCACAGCCCTTAGAAAATTAGAAGTGCAGATATAAATAGATTTAGATTGTGGAATGATTAGGGTAAAACAGATCATGAAGATCAACAGAACCATCAATGGCTATTATATTGTATCTTGCTTAACAATCTATAATATATATAAAACCCAAGATCGTGGAGAAACATTTTTGGACAATAACACCCTTGTGTAAATTTTATAATTACCGATCTATCCCTTACTTAACATTTACAAATCTTTTCCGTTTCCAAGTAGTTGAATCCTCTTCTTCACCATAAATATTGAAACGTAGGTTACCAGAGATACAAATCAATTGGTTTTTCTATTCCACTCACTCAGATTCTCACAGCAAAGATATGATGAAGAATTCATTCCTCAACTCCTACTTACCCTTGCCAACTGTATGTTTGATGTATCGTGACCAATTGCCCACCAATTGGTTGAGGTGGTTCACATACGTTTTGAGTTCTATTTTCTATTTCCTTCTTTAGCAATTTGAATTTTTTTTTTTTTTTTTTTTTTTACACTTGTATATTGAGTAATCTGATATTACACACACACACACACACACACACAAAAGTCATACTTGAAGCTTCTATTCACGGTTTTTTAGATAACATGCCGCAAGCTAGTTTGTTGCCATTTTTCCTATAGTTATAAGGAGGTCAGTTTGACAATTGGTATTTAGATGGCAATTCAAGATATGTAATGGTTTTCTGTGGGAGTGTGGTTGAGAGATTTGCCTGGTTCAAGTTTGTTATATCATTCTGTTTTGGTTTCTTATATGGTTGTCTCTGTGTGTGTGCGTGCGTGTGTTTATATTTAAAGGCTTTTATGGTGAGAGATATATATTTAACTTATGAAATTCTGGATGTGCTAAATTTGAAGTTGAATTCATGGAGCAGTAAGTCTCTAAAATCCAATTCAACATTTCACGGATTTTATTTGTTCTTTGCAACAGCTTTTATTTTCCTTTCTTGTGCTCGGTTCTCCTTGCTAATTATTTTATCCATTGATAATGATTATGTAGATTGTTCTTCCTTTTGCTCGGAGTGCAGGTTTTATGGGTTCAGATTTTACCTCATTTTCTGCACGATTATCATGTCTACAATATTCTGTTTTTAGGTATGGACCTTTACCTTTTGCTAATTTTCATGTCTAACATGTTTGATTTTATATTATTTTGCTTATAATTTGCAATATCTTAAGAGTATATAAACCCAGACAAGTACATAAAAGGTTGGAACTGTAAGGTGTTATGTGAAGTTCGGTTCATGAGAGGGAAGGCGTGTTTGCTTATGCTTGTCTCTTTACATATAAATGCTTTTTATTTGTTGAATCATGCAATCTTTCATGGAATTTGCATTTGTATATGGTTGTACATCAGTCAAATTCTTTGATTAAAGTGGTTCAACCTGTCAAGTTAATTATGGATTTTCCTTCAAGTTAATAGGTTGACCTGGCACTTTTGTTATAATTTTACAATTTCGTGATGGAATATCTTGTGATTCTTGGATTACAGTGATATAATGATGTGAACCCTTTTATAATTCTTTTTCAGTTCATTATTTTGCAATGTGGTTTCTTTGTAAAAGCTTATTATTATTATTATTATTATTATTATTATTATTATTATCATCATCATCATCATCATATGAGGACATGTGTATGCATGTACATTTACAAATAAATTCTTGATTATAATGCTCTGATCTAAGAAGTTATGTTGGCTTTACTCTGAATTTCAGGATTTTTCTGTGACTTACTAATATCTTCTAAGATATTGCAAACAATAAGTAAGATAATATAAAATCAAACACTTCAGGAACAATGGTAAAGATCCATGAGCAAATATGTCAACGGAAGATGGTAGAAATGAGAATCGTGTAGAAAATAGGTAAAATATGAACCAAAAAACGAGCATATTGAGCAAAAGGAAGAATAATTTACATAATCATTATCAATGGATATAATCGCAACCCTCTTGCTCTTCTCCCCATGTTTCTCCAAGACTCTAATCCACAAATCTACTATTCAAATTAGAGTCAAACTAAAATCTCCTGGTTCATTGAATTTGTATAGTATTATCTCTATACCTAGTAATGAATCTAACATTTTCTCCATCTGGTCATCGAGGGAATCTAACGAGATCCGAAGACGCATTGCAAAACAGTGTAGGCAATGGGTAGCCTATATGTTTGAGAGATTTTGTAGTTCAAAGAGGGAGACTCAACGAAATTCTGGCAAGGAAACGGTGGGGTTCTTCCTTGGTTTAGAACGAGTTTTAGTTTTAAGTGGGAGACGTTACGCACATCATTCCAACTATTCAAACTCGTTTTTGTGGGTGTGTGCAATTTTATCTGACTTGGCGTCTTTTGACGGTGTTAAATGCCACATCATGCTTCCATCCGCCACGTAGGAGATTCTGTCAGTTTCTATAGATGGAAACGAAATGAATGATGAACGGGTAATAATCTGTAAAGATGAGTGGGCAATGAGTTATATTTTTTAGTTGGACAACCAAGTATAAATATTGAGTAAACTTCAATTGACACCAGTTGAATTTACTCTTAACAAAAATAAATAAATAACAATTCAAGCTACACTTTTTAGCCCATTCACAATCTTTCTTTCCTTTTTTTTTCTTTTTTTATAATTTAAAAATAGATTCTAGTCAAAGCTACGAAAGTGGATGAAGAAAATGAGGATCGTTTTGTCTAATTTCATGTCCTATTGACTTTTTATTTGTTTTAATTTTATTATTTTCCCTTTCATACTTACTTTTGTAAATAATAAGAAGCTTATTATGAATTTTGAACTCGCAAGGAAAATATATAACAAATGACTCAACTTGAGGCTTGTGAGAATTTCATATCATTACTCATTAGCATTCCTTTTTATAGGGTCCGTTTGGTAACTGATAATATTAATCTTAATACTCATTATTTGGTTTTTAAATTTTAATTTTTGCTATGTGGGTTCTCAACATTTTGACAAGTGCAATTGATTTCAAAGGTAAATATTATTATTATATTGGTTACCAAACAGTGTATTACACCCAATTCGGCAAGGATTTAATTTCAAAGGTCCTAACATGACACCCCCTTTTTTTGGGTTTTTTACACGTCCCCAACCTTTCATATTTTTACAGATTACATCCCCAATCTTTATTTTTTCTTCTGTACATCTCCAACCTTTAAAGAAATCCCCAATTTCATTCATGATGACGGAAATCTTCAAATTCACTCGTTAAGGTCATTGGCATTTTTAGTAACATACAAAAAATTAATATTTTAATTTAATTAAAAAAAAGAAAAAAAGGGGGGTCTTCTGCCATTTCCAGCAACCAAAGGGCTGCTGGAAATGGCAGAAGCCTCCGCCCCTTTTCCGTTTCTGACAACGAGCGCTGCCAGGAACGACAGCAAAAGGGGGAGTCTCTGAACTTATAAATTGGTTTCTTTTTCTCTACTCAAATGATGTGAGATTGATGTTATTACAATTATGAATTCATTTTCACTATTTGGTAGATATGATTTTATTTGATGAATGAAAAGATTAATTTAAATAGTAAATGATATTTCATATGATTTTGCGACTTAATTTCTCTATTTCATTTATTATTTATAATGATCTTTTTTCAAAAATGTTGGAAGAATAGGGGAGAGAGTGACGATAGAGAAAAAAAATTAATTTTTAGTAAAAGATATGGACAATTAAAAAATTAAAGAATAATAAGGTCAATCTGATCTCTTTAGGGTTTTCTTTTACATTTTTAATTTTTTTTCCAACGCAAGATGTAATGCACTTTGTAAAATGTAATTTTAAAAAATATGGTATGTGAATTGTAAATACACCGAAAGCATAGGTTTTTCTTTGTAAAAAATTAAAAGTGGTGCCAACTAAGAAAAAAGTGGAGTTTGCCAAAAAATCATGCTCCAATGCAAAAAGCGTTTGGCCTTAAAAAGTTGACATGGCAAGACTCGGTCCTCCATCTGGGTCTGAATCTAGACCCAAAGTTAAGACAGCCAACTCAGCGAAAACAAACCTTTTTTTTTTAATTGTAAAAATTCACTCTGGTGTCTTCTCCTCCGTTCTCCACCTCATTGCGTCTTTGTTTTTCACCTTCCATTTCCGATTTCTAGCCACAGCCTGTAACTACCTTCCTCCCACGTCATCGTTGCAACCGAATCTTCTTCACCATGAACTCCACTTTTAACCTAGATCTAATATTTTAACATTTAATTTGAACCAACTCCATACCGTTGCCCATTGCATCAAAAAATATGGGCAAGACTGGGGAAATGGGTCTTCAAGGGAAGAGAAGAAAAACCGATGCCTCAGAAAATTTGGGAGGGGAGAGGCCAAGAAATTAACGTCCCCAAGTTTTGGATTTTGAGGGAGGGTAAATAGAGCACATTCTCTGGTG
>CAVNYN010274809.1:0-18037 GCA_963692815.1 Nyctanthes arbor-tristis
CTAGGTCTTTGCTGTCTACAATTGTTGAAGCTCAATCTAATTTGAAGTCTGAAGTTCTGAGCTGAAGAGCCATATGTTTTGTTTTGACATCAATTTTAAGGAGTTGCTTGCTGATGCTATTCGACAAGTGACTAGTATGGGTCCTGGAGAGGGTCATATATGATACTGTCCAGGTTGATTTTGTTTCTGATAAAGCTGTTGTAGATGATGAGGTAATGTTTTATATGAAATTCATATATTCTGTTCATTTTTCCTTATTTTATTTTTTGATTTTTTTATTGTTTTGCCGTTGTATTTCCTAATTCTTTATTTTCTTCCTTTCAATTGATTATAGTATCTAGATAGGAGATGACGCTAAGGTTGGTGAGAGTGGTGAGGATAATGCTAAAGAAGGTGACGATGATGATGGTAATGAGGTAGTTTGTCATTTGTTTGTTTTATTTTGAATTTTTTTTTTGTGATGTTTTTATGAATTTTTTTGTCTCCGTGACTGTATTGAAGCATCTGAACAAAGTTTAGTCTGTTAAGGATGAGGAGGAGGTTGATAGGGGTGATTGTGATACTGTTAATGAGGTAGTATTCGATATTTGTTCTTTCTTTTTTAGTTGTTTTATGTTTTGCATTTTTTTTACATTTTTGTTTATTTGTGTTGAAATCGAAGTTGCTGGAAGAAGTTGATAACGTGGAGAAAGATTCTAAAGTTTGTGATGATGATGTTACGCGTGTTGAGGCTACTTCTACTTCAGTTTTGAGTAGTCCATCCTTTGACTTGCAGCTTAGCTTGAGTGCAACAACCAACTATTCTAGTATATGTCAGTCTAGCGTATGAAGATGTTTTCATTCGTGATGAAGCGTTTTTTCTCAAGAAGAAGTTCAGAAGTAGGTTGATGCTACAATTGATGCTGCAAAAAATTCATCTATGCAGAAAAGGATAAGGTATTCTTTTTATTTTAAAAGATGTTTTATTTGTTTTTTTAACCTTTTTTTTAACCTTATGAATGAGTTTTTTAAATTTAATTATATTTTCCTTTGTTTTATAAAATATTTTTTTGTTTATAGAATGATGATATTCTTGCTTATGAGAATGTCCAAACGCAGCTGGATGCTGTTGTTGCTGCTGCTTGTATCATTTCAATGGAGAAAAGGAAAGATGTAACTTTTACAAATTTTGATTGTTTTGTTTTTGTTGTTTGTATGTTTTTTTGTTATTATGTTTTATCTACTACTTTATTGTTTGTTTTTTATTGTAGGTTGCAATTGAATAGAATGTGGTGGATAGGTTATCATATCGATGCCATGTATCTACATCTTTAGAGATGAAGATTTAGGTGAGTCTTTTTTGTGTTTTTTAATTGTCAGTTTTTGTTTTCTTTTTTTAGGGACAAAAAATAATTAATTTTGTTGTTGCATTGATGAATATATGTTGTGTACTAATATTATCGTTACTTTTAAATAGTATGAGGTTGTACAAACTCCATCCCTCCAAAAAAAATTGTGATAACTGACGTTGATGATATTGATTTAAAGAGTTCACATAAGCCATGAAAGCTATTGTTTTCGCCTTTTATTCCAAATGATATGTTATCTGGTGGAAAGGTTGAGAGTGAGAGTAATGTTTTGCTTGTTTTGAAAGAGGACATAGCACCTGCTGATGATAAGCGGTTAGAGGAGTTTGATGTCTAGTTAAAGTTTGGGTATAAGCCAAAGAAAAAGTTAGTGTTGTCTCTACTGTATTTTTTTTTTGGTTATTTACTGAAGTTTCTTATATTTACAGAAAGAAATTTTGTCACATTACTGATGTGATAAATCCATCTTTTGATTTCCATATTACTGCTAAGATGTGGTGGTATGTTTTAATTGATGCTGGTAATGATCTGAGTACTCAGGTATATCTCTACCTGTTTATTATATTTTAAAATTTTATTTATTCTCTTATTGTGTTTATGAGTCACACTGCATTATCTGACAGTTGTTTTTTCTCATTTTATATCATTGCAGCATATTGATGTCTGTTTCTACTTTCTGCTCCAGTTGGTGAGGCATAGTTCGAAGGTTGAGATGAGGGCCACAACTGCTGATTATATTTTTATACATCTGATGCACAAGGATTACCCGAAGTTGTTAGATGATCCATTATCAATCAGTGCAAAACATCTACTCGTTGGCCATGCTAGGGGAGGGAAGCTAGATCTCAGCACATGTTGGGATGTTGATCACATACTACTTCATATGCTTATGTGGTCAACTCCACATTGGATTTTATTGCATGTTGATATTCAGAAGCGCAGTGTACTTGTCCACAATTCCAGTTCTTAAAGTTCACGCCGTAAAGAGACGCGAGAACTTGTAGGTTTGTATAGCAAGGTATTGCCTTATTGGATGACACATGCTAGTTTTTGGGGTTCAGATAAGACTAGAGGTAAGTCACATTTGGGAGAGCTTGGTATGGAGTTTGTAACCAACCTGCCCTAACAAAATAATGGGCATGCTGTTGAGCATTTTAATTTATGTTGGTTGGTGATTTTTGAGTAATGATAAGATGTTTTGATTTTTTTCATTTTTATACTTTTTTGTAGTCATGATTGTGGGTTGTTTATGATCAAGTATGCTGAGTATCTATTGTACAACCGCCTTCTGATGATGCCTACGAAGTTTAACTCAGCAGCTGCTTGGTTGGATTTGGCTGCGAAGTTGTTTAGTTATGTGAAGGAATCAATTGGTTCTTAGTTGATTTTTGATGTATTCTGCTGGGTAGACAATTTTAGGATGATATTAAACATTTTAAATAGTTCTATAAGGATGGTATTTTATCTGATCTGAATTATAAACAAATTACAGATTAATGAATTTGTTTTAGAACGATGTATATATATATGCTATTTCTTTTCTATTTTTTGTTAAGTTGTATTGATTGGTTGATTTGGTGATTTAGTTTTTGAATTATGTTGTTATTTATTGTTGTGTGTGGTATTGTGTGCCAATTGTTTTTTAGTATTGTGAGTAATGTGTTTTTGATATGTGACTAATACAGTTGTGTGCCATTGAGTAGTACGAGTATAGTTTGTGACCTAGTGATATGAAATATATTTGTTACAGCATATGTTGTGTGTGTTTGTAACTGTAAATGAGCTTTTTGCAACTGAAAAGAAAAGATCACTCATTTATTACGTGTTTGTGTTGTTTGTGTTTGATGTGTTTTCATTGTTTTTGTTTTGTTTTGTTGATCTGTTTTGGTAACAGTTTATGTTGTGTATTGTTGTGATTGTAAATGAGGTGTTTGCAACTGAAAAGAAAAGATTATTCATTTATGTTGAGGTGTTGTTGTGTTGTGATGTGTGCCATGTGGTAACTGTTTTGATTTTTTTGGAATGTGTGCTAAAAGTTTTTTAAGTGTTGTTTTTGTTTTTCCAAATTTGACATATATGTGTAGTTTAAACACATGAAACATATTTGTAAGAAAATATGTTTGTCCAATTGTGACTGCAAACTGAACTGTTTTCAAATTAAAGGAAATGTGTTTTAATTGTTTTTCTTTGTGTTCTTGTTTCCTTTATCTATTTTCTGGTAACAGTATATGTTGTGTGTGCATGTGACTGGAATTGAGGTGTTTGCAACTGAGACAAAAGGTTTATTCATTTGTTGTTCGTTTGTATTTTTGGTGCGTTGTACTGTTGTGATGTGTGTGGGATTGTAATTATTTCAATGTATGTGGTCTGTCTACTAGTAGATGAATGCGTTTTTTTCCTTTTCTCTTTCTTTTTTTCTTTTCCAAATTTCACTTGTATGTGTTTGGCTTAAATACATGAAACATATTTGCAAGCGAATGTGTTGTGTGACTGTGATTGCAAACTAATCTATTTTTAGATAAAAGGAAAAGCGTTTTCATTGTTTTTCTTTATGTTCTTGTTTTCTTGGTCTGTTTTTTTTTTTTTTTTTGTAGAAGATTATATGTTGTATGTGCCTGTGACTAGAATTGAGGTGTTTACAACTGAAACAAAAAGTTTGTTCATTTGTTGTTTGTTTGTATTTTTGGTGTGTTGTACTGTTGTATTTTTAGTGTGTTGTACTATTGTGATGTGTGTGAGGTTGTAATTATTTCGATATATGTGGTCTATTTGCTAGTAGACGAATGCATTTTTTCCTTTTTTTTTGTTTTTTTTTCTTTTCCAAATTTGATTTCTATCTGTTTGGCTTAAACACATGAGACATTTTTATAAGCGAATATGTTTTGTGTGACTGTGACTGCAAACTGATCTGTTTTCAGATAAAAGAAAAAGTGTTTTCAATGTTTTTCTTTGTGTTCTTGTTTTCTTGATCTCTTTTTTGGTCACAGTATATGTTATCTGTGGCTGTGACTGGAATTGGGGTGTTTGCAACTGAAACAAAATGTTCATTTGTTGTTTATTTGTGTTTTAGTGTGTTGTACTGTTGTGATGTGTGTGAGTTTGTAATTACTTGGATATGTGTGATCTATTTTTCTAATTCTTGTTGTTTTTTTTTTTTTTTTTGTGGTTTGTTTTTCCAAATGTGACTTATACGTGTTTAAGTTAAACAAATGAAACATATTTGTAAGTTTGCAAATAAAATGAAAAGTGTTCTTGATTTCTTGTTTTGTTTTGGTATCAAGTTATTACTGTAAATGAGGTGTTTCCAACTAAAAGAAGGAAAAGTTGTGTCATTGTTTTATTTGTTTGCAAATAAAATGATATGTTGAGTATTGTGATTTCTGCGATGTGGTAATTGTTTTGTTGTTTTAGGTGTGTATGCTAGTAGTTGTATGTGTTTGTTTGTTTTTCCAAATGTGACTTATGTGTTTTACATAAACATATGAAACATATTTGTAATACAATATGTTTTGTGTAACTGTTGCTACAACTGATGATATCTCTTAAAAGACGCTCTTCCGATCTTTATGATATGTGATCATCAAAATAACATATTCATTTGTAAGAAATGATTTGTTCATTCAATAAAGGCTTTTTTCGTACTTTCTATAAAACTTCTTGATGTTTTCACGTAAAGATTCAGTTACAGACATGATGAAGTAGTTATAAACATATATACCTTTATTTCAAATTATTAAATTTAACTATCACAGGAAGCTGTCCATTGTAGAAATGTTTCCATATTCCTGCTAGTTGCAAAATGAGATAATTACAAGCAGTTACTACGATGTAACTGTCACATGCCTCACAATCTCTATAAAATAAGTAGCACTCAGATCAAATGATATTTACAAACGTTCTAGTGAGAATTTCTGAAATTTTGCCAGTGGTTCTTCTACAAAATTCAACCATGTCAAATACAAAAACTATATTTTTTAGAGATGTGAACAAAACTCAAAAATGGCGTGTGAATGTCCGAGTTGCACGAAAATGAGTTGTTCCACAGACTGCTGAAAATCCAAAAATATTAGAAATGCTTTTACTAGACAAACAAAAGACTAGAATTCAAGCAACAATTGTTGACTCTCTAATTGAGCAATTTGACAGATATGTACATGAATATTAGGTTGTTTACATAAGATATGTTATTGTTAGATAGAATGTAGGCATTTATCGAGTAACAAGTCATCCACGCCGTTTGTATTTCACAAGTAATACTTATATTGGAAAAAAAATTCAGAAAGGGTTTCCATTCAACATTTATAATTTCCGCTCATTTTCTGAGACACAAGAAATAGGCCACTCTAATCAAGCACCAATGTTTGGTGATATCTTTCCCCCTTTTCTGTTTTAGTTATTTTTTAAAAAAATAAATTTCTATAATTAGTGTTTCCTAGTTTGTTTTTCCATGTCATATTAAGTTAATTCTTTTGCCTTATTTATGCATAGATATTATAGGAGAGATTGTCACTGCAGACAGCTCTGGAATGCATCTTTCTACTGAGAGTGGGGGAGCAGGAAAAGTGGAGTTGATATTGGAAGATCCAGAGTAAGATGAACCTTAAAATAAGTACAAACAGAATTTATTTTCCCTACTGAAATTGTTTTGAATACTTCATTGAATGACTATAGGAAAAATCAGATTTCATACACTTTGACAGATGAATATGCAAGGGTATTACACTATGTTTAAGTAGAAGTCCCAATGTAACACGTTTCATAATGTTACAGCTTTGTCAGACACAAATAATTGAAGGTTTGTTTTTAGGGGAAATATAGTATTATCTAATTTAAAAAAAAAAGAATTGACAATTGATAGTACTCTTTCATTGTTGTTTAGAAGCAATGTTGGAATCATTACTGTTTCTAATACCATAAAAATGAAACTTAGTTCAGAAGTGAAAGATATTGAAGAATTCAAGCAAAGGTTGTTAACAACATTTGGCATTTTTAATCAGTTTCTACAGCCTGTTTCCACGGGAAGTGGATTCAGATGATGTACCAGCTACAAAAAGGCAACGTAATAAGGGAACAAATGGTGGCAATGCTGGTGAGGATGTTAATAGTTCATTGTCAAAGAAGAGCCGTAATATAACATGGGATAATGCAAAATGATATATGCTAGAGTAGCAGATTATAATAGCAGATATTGTCTGTCTTAAATTTATATTATGCTGGTTTATTACTAGTTATTGCTAATTGTTGTCTTGAACATCTAGCTTTGTTTATATTTTGTTACTGTTTATTGGTAATATTTTTTTAAATTGTGATTTGATGTTTAAGTACTTGTCCTATGATGATATTTGAATATGTATAACTTATGCATTTATTGGATGTATAAGCACTGTTTATGTTATTTATATTATATAATTTCTATAATTTTGCTACACTACTTTGAACAATCATGAAGTTCAGAAATATTATTGAATTTATATATTGAGAATTTGTAGCAAATAGTGATAACTTGAGTTGATGTACAAACAATATAAACTAAATTTTTGGTAATGTAAGAACAATATAAAGAATTGGAAGAAAGATAGGCTCATGTTTTAGTGTTTAAAGAGATGTTGTAAAAGAAAAAAATTGAATGGTGCTACGAATCAAATATTCTTATCTTTTTCCTTGTTTTTATTGCTTTTTGTGTCTTATTGTCCAATGGAATCATGCCTTTGCAACTTTTACGATTGTGTCCAGTTTGTTGGCAGCGACTATACTTCACAATCGTCTTTCTCTCAATACGGGATCTGTATCATTTCTTAGTTGGTCCTCTAGAACTTCTTTTTTGATTTAGGGCGAGTACTACTTGTGACTCTATGTGTTATGGTATATCCCAGTCATTTTCATCTAGTACAAGGAATACAATCCCTTGATAGGTTACATACTGCAGCTTTGTGCAATACTTAGAGCAGTACTGATATTTGTCTAGTTGTAGGGTACCAATGACTGTCAGTTCATATATACATGGCATTTGGTCTATCTGGAATACCATGCAGTTGCAACTCTTATTCTGAATGTCAATAGTATGTGTGATGATATTATCTTTCACTTCATGCATGTTCTGATTTGCTGAGGAAACCTATAGATTGAAGATATATGGTGTAAATATGTGATATGTGGTGTGAACATTTTTGTTAAAGGATGCTATTTTAGAAAGTGATACCTTCAGATTGTTGCATTCGACTATTCGGCTACGTAATATGTTTTCATACTTTATTGCCAATGTTGTGAATATTGAAGAGACTTTGTTTTTGTTTTTGAATGTCTATGGCTAAAGTATGTGTCTGAGTGACTCCAATAGGGCTATGGGGTGGGTTTTGCTGATTTTATGACAGCATTTACTGACTCAACTATGTTAGAAGTCATGGTGCCATATCTATTTCTGGGCATATATACTACTGATCAGTTTTCATAACCAACTTTAAGCCATAAGTCACACAAGTTATAATGAGAAACAAGACATAAAATCAGAAAGCAATTAATTATTTTCTGAATGGGTAACAAGGTAATTTATTTAGGAATCAGTAATAGTATAATTTTATGTATTGTTTGCATCAAGGAACAATATGTAATCAGTAATTAGATAATTTTTTCAGTAAGTTTTGAGTTTTTATGCTCTGTTTACGGTCCAACATTTTATAAGACTTTTAGGCAGGAAGAAGGATGTAATTATCATTATCAAATATGTAATTTTGGTATGTTTTTGAAATTTAAAATGAGTAGAGTAACATACTAGATATCTTCTAATTCCCTTTTCGATTTTGTCTAGCCTTTTCATATAGTGTTCGAAGTCTGCTAGTTTGTATGCACGTACAGCAGCATTGAATGACTTTCCAATTTTTTCCCATATTTGTTGTAGTTGGTTCGTAAGTTTTTCAGTATGTGGTGTGAATTGGCACCGTGGAATACATATGGATACACAAGAGAGACTGCATGTTCTGTACTTGCATGACGATCTGAAATTATGCATAGGTATCTCTATCTCTATAAGTTTGTTTGAGCATGTTGAAGAACCAAGTCCAAGAGTCATCGTTTTCACTGTCACCAATGCCAAATGCTAGTAAAAAGATGTGATCATCAGCATCTTGTGTACATAATGTGAAAAGTGTGCCTCCATATGGACCCCTCAGCCATGTGCCATCTACAACAATAACCAGCCTACAATGCTCCCAACCTTGTATTGAGGCTGCCAAAGCTAGGAAGAGATATCTGAATCTGTTGTTGTCATTCATAGATCCGGGGTTCGAATTTTCCAGCATATACAAGTATGCTGGTAGTTTCCGATAATATTGTGTTGGGTTACCACAGATTGTTGTCAGTGATCTCTCTCGCCACCTCCATGATTTGTTATATGTTATGTTGACTCCATATTTATTCATCATGTCTGTCTTTATATCATTTGGGTTGTAGTGTGTTTTGCTTGAAATGAACTTATACTGAATTGTTGCAGCAACAACTGAATTTGTTAGCTGTCTGTGACCAGTATAGTTGCTATGTGCAGGGCATGTGTGATAGTCTCCTATCTCTCGAATGCAGAATATGTTTGTGTGTCCAAGTCTTGATGATCTAAATGTCCAGTTGCATTCTAAGCAGCACATTTGACAACATATTCTTTCTTATCAAATCTTTTAACTTTGTATTGGAAGCAGTTCTTTATTGCATGTAGGGATAAGCTCATCTTCACAATTGATTTGTTGCAATAAACACAACCTTTTTGCAAGTTGTCTGGAAAAGGTTTTGTGATGATTTCAAGTTCTGGTTCAATTGTCAAAGGATCAATGTGCTGAATAGGAATGGCAACAGGGCCGGTTCGGGGCGGGTATGCCTTTCCCCGCCCCCACCCCATACCCGATTAATCAGGTACGGGGAGGGGGACGTTCAGGACGGGTACGAGAAAAATACCCGTTACCTATCCCGTTAAGAAAATTTTAAAAAAATTTAAAAAAAAAACGAAAACTACATTAAAAAAACCATCCAAATTATCTTACATCAAGCCCAAATTATCAATGTCATTCAACCCAAACTAAACCAAATACCTAGATTCTTGGATGGACATCAAATATTCAAATTTATCCAGTATCTCATTCAAAATACTGAATTTACTCAGACCTTTTGTTAGTTTCTTTATATTATTATTATAAACTAGTGTATAATTCCTTAACCCTTCTTCTATGTCAAAAATTTTTTTTTATAATTAAAAAAAAAATTCCTATCGGGTATCGGGTTAGGGTGGCCGCAACCCGTTCCCGACTCGATAAGAATTCGGGGCGAAACTCTTAGCCTCGTACCCGACCCAATACTTAACGGGGCGAGTATTGAATGGGGCGGGTACCCGCGGGTATCGGGTCTGAAATTGTCATTCCTTGTGATGAGTTGTATCGCATATGTCAGTCACAATCTGCTGTAGAGGTAGTGGAGCTACATCTGTGTTGAAGTCTTGATTTGTGATTTGTCTGGTTGGAGTTATGTCTTCTGTGGTATTAACCTCAATGCACAGTGGGTATGCTGCTAGGTTTGTGTACATTTTCTCCATGTTTAAATAGTGGAAGAAGCTGTTGTTGCTGGTAATTGTGACAAGTGATAGCTCTTCTCCAATATTATACTTGATTGTTATTGCATTTTGTGTTTGCTCTAAGTTCATCTTTGCACAAATGGTTTTAATCAACTGGTTGTGAGTGGAGTTGATTTCCATTACTATGTCCAATATGTTTTTACCTATGTACTGGTTGTTATGATTCCAATATCTTCCAATCCTTAAAAAATACTGATGTTTGACATTACTGCATAAAAATGATTTTTAATTCAGTAAACATATATGTTTATAGTAACAACCACAAACTACATATATTCACAGTAATTTGAGTAACAATGTGATTCCAAATGGTAGCATAAAAATGACATTGAAATCAGTAAACATATATATTTACAGTAACAACTAGAAGCTACATATATTCAAAGTTATTTAAGTAACAATTTCATTCTAAAATCACTGTCAGGATTCACAATTCATATGCATTGTTACCTATTGTTAGTAATTTCTGCATTATTACCTATTGATATGTTTCTGTGGATAATAGAACAGGACACTCTAAATTCATAAGCTTTTGTTCTATCTACTTTGTAGAATTTCAGCCACAATTAGAAGATTATAGATAGTATATGTTATCATTGAATTGGTCAAATTTAGTAAATCAAGAGAGTATATTTCATTATATGAAGTAAATATCAATTTTATATCATCTGATATTTTCCTCAAATTGAATCGAGCAATGGAATGTAATCGATTCGTAATATTACATGTGTTCCTAAGCTTGTTGAATCGCATTTGTTACAACAAAAATCAGGTCAATCGTTTATATTTTGTGGATTTTTTATGTTGTTGGAGACAGAGATCGATTGTCAGCTGCCTGATTGTTCAATTTGCTTCGTCTTCATCGGTTATTCTTCGGTGTTGCTGCGATTGTCTGGTTTACATTTTTTAGTGTGTGTTTGTGTGTGTTTTTTGAAGTTCTCGGGTTTTATGTTGTGTTATTATATACCACCTGAGATTTTAAAATGTTTCAATTGGTCCCTTATTTTTTAAAAGTGATTTTGAAACCCTTATAATTTTCAAGACACCCCAAGTATTTTCATCTACAAGTTGGCATGTTAAGACGTTCAGGTTATTTGGGGGCAAATCAGGCCGCGGGAAGACCTTAACCAACCTCATTTAAATTGAGCAAAATTTAAAAATAAATTAAAAATGAAAAAAATAAGAAAATAACAAAAAATATATTAAAATTTTTAAATGCGTCAAAACCTCGACCCGATCCGACTTTAATTTATGGGGTAGCAGGGTAGGTCAGGTCATAAAATATGCTTCATGGGGCAAACCCCACCTATTGCCATCTCTAAGCGCAGGGGCCTAGCCAGCAAGCCGGATTACCCCTAGCCGGACCGAAATATCAAAAACTCATTTATATAAACACTATTTTTTTAAGAGAGTATGCAAAGTCAGGTACATTACAAAAATTGTTCAACAATTGTTCAAAAACAATGTTCAACAAATCAAAAGCTAATAGTAGACTAAAAAGTAAGTTGAACCTGACGATTTTTTACTTTAGTAAACTCATCTATTAGAGAATCTACATCTATTTTTTTAAAAAGCTCCATTTCGACAAAAATTGCCAAAGAATAATCCAACAATAAAGAACTTCAAAAACTAATCCAACAGTCCACAAAGTTTAATAGATCAATTAGAAAATTATCCTTTCAAATTAAAACCACTTAAATCTTTCAACAATCCAACAATAAAGAACATAAAAAACTAACTAGTGAGCTATCAACAATCAAAGCACTATGCTTGACAAAGTTCAACCTCTAAAATTCAACATCCAACTCTACCATCCAACATCCAAAATTCATCATCCAACATCCAAAATTCAAGTATTCAACAATTTAACATCCAAGTGATTCAATTCCAAGTCCAACATCCAAAACTCAAGAAATAAAATTGCAAAATTTTAACAATGGTTAAATACTTAAATTACCGTTTATGTTTATATAAGAAAGAATCAAACAACAAGCTTACCACCAAATACCATTTATATAATTTCAATTTATTAACTTGTTGGCTATTAAAACTTAGAAGTAGAATTTAGGAGTTAGAATTTTGAAATTACCTTCAAAGTTCAAAGAATTAAAGTTCAAATATTTTAGAGTCTGAAACCCAAAGTTCTCTTCTGACTTTTGCCTCTTGACTAGAATGATCTGGCTAGCTGGAGCCGCGCAACTGGTTAGTGGTCACTGCATCATTGGTGCTTGCCGCCTGGTGGTCAGTGGAGCAGAAAGTAGGAGCCTGGAGGTGTGGTCGGCGGTCACGCGGACGAGCATGACAGTAGTAGGAACTGGGAAACTGGGGTACGCGAGAAAAGAGAAGGCAGCCGGAGTAGTGAGCCCTTAGGATGTCATTAGATCATTAGATGAAATAGGGAATTACTAATTAGGGATTTCAAAATTGAAATTCTGAATTGGGAATTTAGGAACGATCTGAAATTCTGAATTTGGGATTATTGGTTTTTTTTCTTTTGATATTGGGCTGGCTGCTGGTTGTGCTAGTGAAGGCATGTTACCCTTAGCTCAAATTTCTTTACCTCTAGCCCAAATTTTTTTTACCCCTAGCCTAATTTTTTTTTTGGGCCCCTTTTTTCTTGGACCAGGCCACGATTTGGGCTAGGCGCGTGCACAGGGTGCCCCTTCACTGGGTCCGTGACTAAGCACAATCAGTGTGCCAAGAATTGATTTTAGAGTGAACTGTTGGTATTTACTCTTATACCACAATCTTTCTATCTCATTTTTTCATCCTCAAGCTTTCATTAAATAATACATCTTACATTTGGGAAATAACGACGCTCTTCCGATCTCAATCAGGAATCGACATATGGATTTAGAGGCCACATTTTGTTATTCTCCCTTCAATTAGGCTCTAAAATCAATGTGTGAGCTTCTAATTAGTTAAGAGTACTAAGTGTTCACTACTTCTGATTTTTCCTTTATATTTAATAACAATTTCCTTCAAAAAGTTTAATCTTGAATATTTTTTCTACAACCATTGACTATTTTAATTAAGAATACACATACAAAAGTTAACTAGTAGACGAATCGACACTTGAGCTAAAACCATTATTAGATACAAAATGACTAATAACTAATGGAAAGTAAAGGTTAAAGACCTTAAGTTAAAGGTGGCATGTTTATTTCCCTCCGTCCTATAAAAATATGATCAGTTTTTATTTTTATTTGTCTCACATTATAGTTTATTTATATAAATAAGATTGAACAATTAATTTCTTTTTCAAATATACTCTTAGTCCAATTACTAATAAATTTGCAGTGCATTAAATTGAATTAGTTTTGAATAGATATATTAGCCTATTAAGTGTGAATTCTGTATTTTCAACCATATTAAATCACATTTCTTAATATACGCGTAAGAAGCATATAGGCCTATTTGTATGATACGGAGGAAGTATAATATATATATATATATTACTCCTTCCATCTCACAAAGATAGTTCATTATTCTATTTTAGTCCGTTCTAAAAAGATAGTCCACTTACCATTTTAAACATGTATTTAATGTTTTATTTTTATTTGTGTCCCTAATTAATTATTGTTATTCAACTACTTATGTATTGAAAATATTTCAAATAATTAGTGACACAAAGATATATATGAAAAAAAGGTAAAATTAAATGTTCTAACCACATTACCTACTAATTTTTAATCCATGTAAAATTACTTACTGGACAATCTTTGTGAGACGGAGTGAGTATAATTATAATTGTTGTATGAATATATATCGTTTAAAAAGGAAATGTCTCTTTAAGAAAATAAACGTAAGATAAAAATTTTATCCAAATTCTAAGTCAAACGAGTGTCACTTTTGCCATTAGCTAAGTGCCAAGTAAATAGTAACATAGTATGATATATGAGCACCGTCACACATAATAATAATTATAATAATAAGATAAATAAATCAAGAACCCAAGTGACAAAAATGATATAGTAGTCAATATTTTATATGGATAACTCTCCAGTTGTTGTCCAAGTGAATGGGTGGATCCTAATCGAGTACGTATTTTATCTCTTCTCAAAATCGTTCATTCATTTCCAAAATGGGTTTGATGATATTATAGTCGTTTACTTTTCAACAAAGCTTTTCATATTCATAGCATCCATACCTGTATGTATTCTATGGTGTTTATTTATAGTATTCAATAGATACAGTGACAAGTCCCTGAATACATTAATTGTCTATCTCTCAATGTGTCCAATAAGAGATTACCACATAATCTATCGACACTCTATAGTATCCATACCAGTCACCATCTTCCACTAATAAATATAGAAAAGGACATTACTAATATAATTTGGTTCCAAGAGTCACTTTTAGTCTAGTTGGCCCAATTGATTTTTTAAGAGTTTTATTTATTTATTTTTTTACATTATCATTCATGTAGTCGACGTGTACTGTCATGCCATTATTGCGTTACATTCGAAATTATCTTCCATCGGATATGCATCCAAAATTCTTTAGTACATGACATTGATGTCGTTATTGTACCAGTAAATGAGATTGTAATGGGTCAACTCAGATGTAGATTATCCAATAATCTCTTACCATATATATATTTGAAGGAATAATCTCAGTTTATATATATGACGAGAGATTATTTTTAATATCTAGATACTTATCACTAAGAGTTGACTAACATGTGACTATAAAGTCTTTTTTGGCTAACAAGTAGCCGAAAAATCAAGATGCTGACTAGATAAAACTGAAGATTAACATTAACTCAAAGATTAAGACGTTAACTCGATAAAACTCAAAGATTAATTTATAATTTTGGTCCTGCCTTTATTATTATTATTTTTTTTTTTTTGCAAACTTGGTCCTGCCTTTATACGTTTATAAAACTTTAAAAAACAAATTAGTCGTTTATTTTTATTTTAAAATAGAAATTAATTAACTAATCACATTTATATATTTTGTGAGACCATGTACTACACAATTTTTTCTCACTTTAATTGCTTTATTTTTATTTTAAAATTGAAGTAAAACACTAGCGGGGGCAAATTTTGCATCATAAACTTGTTATGGTGATTGTCTATAATTTCACCTAAAAAGAATATTATTGCTTTCATACATTTCTCTTGTATTCATTTTCCATCCCATAAAGGTTGCAATTTTTTTTCTAAGTTTTTTATTCATTTTACGTCCATCCTAAAATATAGGCTACTTTTTTTAAAATGTAGTCGTAATACTTAGTTTTCGTATATACTCTTAATTAATGTATTAATAAAGTGGAATAATTAAAAAATATAAGGGTTGGAAAATGATCTTAAATTCTTTTTTTCTTTTTTCTTTTTTTATGAAATTTGAGGAACTTCAGAGAAGGATATAAACTCGAATTCAGGATTTTATCTTAATAAGAGCTGTTCTTTACCACTTGAACTATCACTATGGAATAGAAGTAGCATTATCTTATCCCAGCCGTCGTGTCATTTTCACTAATTATGGCGCAGCTTACGTTAATGTTAGATTAATTGAGGCTTAAGCTAAGGCAATGAGCAAATGGCAAGTGGACATAAATTTAAAAAAAATATTCGATTGCATGTTGATTTGAGTTGCAATTTGCAAGTGTTCTACGGCTAGAAAGGTCACCTGAGTATATGAGGTCACTTTATTATCATATGGAGATAAACCATAGATATTTCATAAAAAGTAACACGGGCTCTTTATTAAAAATAAAAAAAATCACTTATGGATTGTGGTTTCAAAAAACAACTAATGATTTCAGAAAAATCAATTAATTTTAGAACTCTAAGCTCCTTATTAAGGAGCTCATAAAGAGCATGTGTAACTACGTTATTTCCTTAGAAAAATTAGATATTACAGGTAATAGAGAATAAACTTGCCTTTGGTTATTATCAAAAATCAATTCCTTTGGTGGGTCTTACAACATTGGGATCTATGTGAATGAAAGCCTTCTTGCTTCCTTAAGATTATATTTTTCAAGTAAATTGTCAAACTGGAAAAGCAAACACGTCGATAATATATATTTTTGAAAGGAATACATTATTCAAACTCTCGTTACTACAAATTATTATGGTCCCCTCATCATACATATCTTCAATTCGAGGAGCTGATTTCAAATCAAAGTATTATTACTTGTAGACGATAGGCAAGTCCAAAACATCTCACAGGTTTTTCGCATCCCCTTTTATTTCGCCTTCTCTGTTGAAAGTTTGGATGTTACATATTTATTTTTTATGTTTTTTTAAGTATTCATTAAGTATTTTATTTTAGAGAAAAATGAATTTGTTATTTATTATTTTTTTTCCAAAGGGGCCACCGTGGACCTATTGGCATACTTAAGAAAGCATCTTCAAGGTACCAGTTTATAAACAATGTTTACAATCCTTCGTAAAGGACGAGAGAGAGAGAGAGAGATTGTGCGAGTCCCACGTGCCTCCAATCTCCATATTTTCTTTTAATTTTCCTTTTTAATTATTTTTCTCTCTTTTTAATCACTTTTTTTTTTTGGTCGCTCCCCTTTGATATTCAAATTTCACATTCAACCTCACATCATCTAATACTATTTTTACATTATTTTTTAATTTATTTCTTCCCCTCTCCTCTTTTTGACATTTCCCTTTTTCTCACTTCTTTCTATTTCTTTTCAATTAAAATAATCATTTTATCTCTATCCATCTCATCTACATCAACCCTAGTCCACATTTAAGGAAAAAACTTTAGTGCTCCAGCTCCGGCCACTGAATTTTTGCCATTTATACAATTAATGGTCCACTTAAACAACTCACACCCCCTCATTAACACCGTTAACATTTCTTTCAATTTCATTTTCTTTTTTTTAATTTTTTTATTTTGTTCTTCTTTCCCATTTTTCCTTTTCTGGTTTTATCATTCCACTTTTTTTCATTTGATGTGTTCGCCATTTGTCGACTGAAATATTTTCCTTTTTTGGTTTTAATTTTAGTTTTTCATTTCACCATTCATTCATTTCATGTACTCGCCATTTGCCGACTACAGAGTTTACACAACATATCATTTGTATATTGTTTTCTTCAACGTTCGCACACATGATATCAATACAAATTTTGATACCAAAAATTCAAGTGGTGTCTATTTCAAATTATAAGGCACTGTGTTCCATTAATTTATATAACGACAAGAAACCATTGTTACTTTTCTGATTTGTATAGTCTGCAAATGGCGAGCACGTGAAATGAAAAAAAAAGGTGAAATGAAAAACTAAAATTAAAACAAAAAAGGAAAATATTCAATCAACAAATGGCGAACACATCAAATGAAAAAAAAAAAGTGAAATGATAAAACCAGAAAAGGAAAAACGGGAAAGAAGAAAATGAAAAAAAAAAGAAGAAAATGGAATTAAAAGGAATTTTAACGGTGTTAATGAGGGGGTGTAGGTTGTTTAAGTGGACCACTAATTGTATAAATGGCAAAAATTCAATGGCCAGAGCACTGAGTACTCAGTGTTCTTGGAGTACTGAAGTTTTTTCCCACATTTAACTACTAAAGTTATAACAAAAAATCATGATAAAATAATAGCAGGAACGTGACTTGTGAGAACATCTCCTATGTATTTTTAGCAGTGTTCTAAAAAGCGTGAAGCGCGGGAAAAGCGTCGACCTCAAGTTTCAAACTTTGCGAGCTTAAACGCGCATAGGCGGCGCTTAAGCGTTAAAAAGCGTTTTTCATTTTTTCATTTTTTTTATTTTAATAAATCTAAAATTATTAAATATTTGAAATATGTATCCTAAATTAGAAAATAAATGTAAAATCATAAATATTATATTTATTTTATAATTTTAACACTTTTATAATACAAGTTTGATATTTTTAAAAGACAAAAGATGGACAATTTCTACTTTATTATACATTTATAGGGATTAAGTATTACAAAAATAATGTACTTGTCAAAAATAAATAACACTTACCACTTAAAATAAAAGCAAGAAAACACATTTCACACTTTTCACCAATAAGAAAACCACTTAAATAAATGAGAAGATATATAAAAACTAATTCTTCACATGTACATATATATTTTATATAATAATAGCATATA
>CAVNYN010274811.1:0-16657 GCA_963692815.1 Nyctanthes arbor-tristis
CCCAAAAAAAAAAAAAAAAAAAAAGAATAGAAAAGGAACATTTATTTTTTATTTTTGAAGGAAATATTACTTTTAGAAATATTACTTTTTTGACCCTTGTTTGCATGAGCTATATTGATGAAAAAGGATCATTTTTCATAAAAAATTTCTGCATTTTGAGGGCCATTCAGAAACAGATATCAGTGGCTGTCAAAGACTTTCAAATTAATAAAATCCCCATGCCATGTCACTTCCCATCTTGCGATTCTAAATGTGGTATTCTCGTATTTTGACCCCATTTAGTGTCGGCCCATTGCTGCGGTGGGTCCTTATGTTTCTAAATTTTAGTGTACTTGAGCTTGAAGAAGTTATTTAACTCTGAGGAACAAGCCCCTATTTGAAGGAAATTTGAAAAGACGTTTTGCACATCAGTATTATCTCTTAACTAAAAGCTTGTTTGATTCTATTTATCAAAACTCTTTATAATTTCACCCTACTGATTTGATAACTGCTCATTTATAAGCACAAGTTTCAAACTTCTATTAAATTTATACAACTCATTTCACCTCATTATAATTTCTCATTATAAACTAATGTCAATAATGAGAATCAAACAGCCACTAAAAGTGACCCAGAAATTGAGCCCCAAGAAAAAAAAAATTCGTATGGGATCAACTTGCTTGTTAACGAATGGTATATATACATCTTTTAGAAGACTAATGCCATGTAGTACAAGCCATTCTACATGGCAACCAAAATATCACGAAATGATAGGATGTACTAAATATTTTGATGTGACTCATCTGATTAAGAAAGTATTTCTCTTGTCGGGGTAATTTATTGGACGGGTCAAAGTTCAATTATTTGTATTTTGATCTATACATTTCATTACGGATTGTTTTGGTAATGACACTATGAAGAACTTGTCATACTTTTTGGACAAATTTGAACAAACTTTTTTTTTTTTGGGTATCATTTAAAGGTTGCAATATTGACCTTCCATAAATCGACTTCCACATTTTGGTTTGACAGTTTTACTGTTTCTTTGTTTCTTCTTCTTGGTACCTCGTACCTCGCACGTCCGGAAAAATCTGTCAAAATCACATCCTCCTTAATTGATGTGGCTGTATGCTCAGATGAAGGTCAAATACTTCGACTGCCCAATGGCAAATACTATTACTTCTCTTTAACTTTGTCTTTTTATATTTAGAGCTTCATAGTTAATCCATGGACGGTCCAACAGACATTATACACAATAATCTCAGAGGGTATTTTCTTCCCACTATAAACATATTAAGTTATCAAATATAAAATAAGTCGCAAAGATCTTGCGAGTCTCATTGAATGTGTGCTTGAAACCACTGTATAAAAATTGTGGGCCCTCTGAAATGTGTGATTGAGGTTGACCGAGTTTATAAAATAGGAATCATCATGAACATGTTTATGACAGAAAGCAAATATCTTCCTGTAAAGAACGACGAGAAGCTGGCGAAGAAAGCACAGATGAAATATGTTTCCCTCTAAGCCAAAAAGAGTGCTGAGATTTAAACTAGAATTAGAGAGAGAGAAAAAAAAAAAGGAAAGCCTTAAAAAAGAAAGAAAGACGATATAGTTTCATTATCATTCAATATTAATTTTCAAATACTATCTTATTGAGAATTGGGTTGTTGATGTTAAGAATCTATTTTCATGTTCTTCTTTTCCTCAATTGTTGATGAGTAACTTGATGGATGCCATCTCGCTGAGTAAATTATGTGTTCTCTGAACCTTCAGAAAGATGAGATATTTTTCAATAATGAAGCTTATATTGTGAAAACCAGATTTAAATGTTATACTATCTTCATTATCATTCAATATTAATTTTCAAATAATCATTCAATATTAATTTTCAAATACTATCTTATTGAGAATTGGCTTGTTGATGTTAAAAATCTGGTTTCTTGTTCTTCTTTTCCTCAATTGTTGATGAGTAACTTGATGGATGCCATCTCGCTAAGTAAATTATGTGTTCTCTGAACCTTCAGAAAGATGACATATTTTTCAATAATGAAGCTTATATTGTGAAAACCATATTTAAATGTTATACTCGTGACCTATCTAACAACTTTTTAGTTTTTAGATAAACTGTTTCAACATGGTATAATCCACGAGAAGGTATTGGGTTGAAGTATTGCCATCACTCTCTTAAGTATTATTCATGTTATTGGGGGGAGACAAGAAAATGAAAAGAAAAGAAAGAATCTACATCTAAAGGAGCATGTTGCACACAACATTGTATTATGCATATTAGTACTGGCTGCAGTTTAGACTTATCTATCAAATTGGGTATTTATTATGGGATGTGTCTACTTGCTGGCATTGTATATTTGCTCAGATTCTGTATAGGTCAAATGATGAGGGGACCCTGATAATGTAGTTTCTGTTAAATGTTAACACTTAAACTAGTTTATGCTTTTTTGGTGTAGTTGTCTCAGATGGGGAGCATGTTGATGGTATCATTGGAGCAGCTGTTGCTGATGGGAAAGTGACGCCTAAGGTGCAGTCGTTAATTAAAATACTTATGAGGTATGAACATATGGAGGATTTTCGTGCAATAATCTTTGTGGAACGTGTTGTGGCTGCCTTGGTTCTTCCAAAGGTCAGTTGTCTTACAAAAATTGACGCTGTTTTGAGTTATGGTTATTCTTTGCTAGCTATTGCCTCACCCTTATCATTAATGTATACTATGGACTTCCAGGTATTCGCTGAGCTTCCATCCCTAAGTTTTGTCAAGCCTGCAAGTTTAATTGGGCATAACAACACTCAAGAAATGCGGGCATACCAAATGCAAGATACTATTGCCAGATTCCGGGATGGTCGTGTATGTCTATATTCCATGCAAGTGCTTTTAAATATTTGCAGCCTATATAATTCTAATTATTTTAGTGGTGATTCCATCTGGTTCAGGTGACTGTGCTAGTTGCCACTAGTGTAGCCGAGGAGGGTCTTGACATTCGTCAGTGCAATGTTGTCATTCGTTTTGACCTTGCTAAAACTGTTCTGGCCTATATTCAGTCTAGAGGTCGTGCTAGAAAGCCTGGATCAGATTATATCTTGATGGTTGAGAGGTAATTTGGAGACCATTGTCTTTTTGAAATTTCTGCTTTCTTGCGGAAAGAGAACTAACATGGCTCCTAAAATAATGTGATGTAGAGAAAACTTGGCACATGAGGCATTTTTGAAGAATGCTAGAAATAGTGAAGAAACCCTGCGGAAGGAAGCTATAGAGAGGACTGATATCAGTCATTTGAAGGATACATCAAATATGGATGTTGGAGAGGCTGCAGTTGGTACGGTGTACCAGGTGCCATCAACTGGTGCTGTCGTGAGCTTAAATTCTGCTGTTGGACTTATCCACTTCTACTGCTCCCAACTGCCTAGTGACAGGCAAAAGCTCTCTTTCCACAGCTTCTTTAACCATTTTCTATTTTTATTTTATTTATTTATTTATTTTTGTTTAGGGTTTGGTTAGCGGCTCCCCTGGCGGTGGGGGTGGTAATTACAATGTAGTTTCTTGCCTGATATCTCTTATACATGCATACAGATATTCAATACTTCGTCCGGAGTTTATTATGGAACGTCATGACAAGCCCGAGGGCCGCACTGAATATTCATGCAAGCTTCAACTTCCCTGTAATGCACCATTTGAGAAACTAGTAGGTCCTCCATGCAGGTCGATGCGTCTCGCGCAACAGGCATGCAATGTTCTAACAATCCACGTTGAATTTGTCTAGCATTGACATGAGAACATTTGTTTGATAGATTATGCAATTTGCAGGCTGTTTGTTTGGCTGCTTGCAAGAAGCTTCATGAGATGGGAGCATTCACTGATATGCTATTGCCCGATAAGGGAGCTGGGGTAGACGCTGAGGAAGCTGAACAAAATGATGATGGAGATCCACTTCCAGGGACTGCCAGGCATAGGGAATTTTATCCTGAAGGTGTAGCTGACATTCTTCGGGTGAGTTCTTCCATCTCTCTGCTATGACTGTTCAATTGGTTGATCCCTCAAAAGATAAATCAGTATGCTCTTCCATCAAAACATAAATCCGTTTACTATTGCTTGATTATTGACTTTGCTGTTGTAGTCAATTCTATCAATTGCTAAACAGTGTTCTACAAGTGATATCTTTGCATATATGAGAGCTTCTGAAGATGCATGCTAATGCATGGGTTGACATATACTTGATAGCTTATGAAGATACATGCTGATCGTCTTTATCTTCATCTTTATCTTCACAACCAACCAGAGAGTGAAAGTTGGTTGAACGGAAATATTACGAGATGGTTTTAGAAAGGAATTTGAATAAGTTTTTGAATTTTGTGGACAAAATTTGGATATTTTTCCATTTTAAAATTCCTTGACCTTGATTATTGTTATGCTGCAAATTTTAGCAATGAAATTTTACCAACAATTTTACCCAGTAGTTTAATTCTAACTAGATGAGATTTTTCTTTGCATTTACTTAGACTGCATTATGCTGGATCATTCTAGTTTTTAAATGCACCCTACTTATTTGACAATAATGTTTGTAGTGTATACATTAAATTGGAGCTATATATAACTTAATGATGGAGCACAAGATACTTGAGAAATGAAATAATTTGCAAACAATTTCTTTTTCATCATGTTGGCAGTATTACCTCTCTTTCAAAGGATACTTTAACTGTTCATACTCTATTTATCTTGGCCCTTCAGGGAGAGTGGATTTTATCTGGTAAAGATGGCTGCAACAACTCCAACTTGTTTCATCTTTACATGTATGCATTGAAATGCGAAAATGTTGGCTTCTCAAAAGACCCCTTTTTGAATCAAGTTTCAGCGTTTGCAGTGTTTTTTGGCAATGAGCTGGACGCAGAGGTTCCTTGCTTTCTACTTTTGCTCTACGTAAATGGAAGTTGTGTTCTATATGTAAAATCCATTTCTTTCTAGGTATTGTCAATGTCGATGGATTTATTCATTGCCCGGTCCGTAATAACAAAGGCGTCACTTGTTTTTAGTGGAAGAATAGAAATCCGAGAATCTCAGGTGCGCTTCTTTCCATAATAATTTTATTCTAAATTGTTTTCCGATTAGTGCCAACTGAGCATGATATTAAAATCCATCTATATTCAGTTGGCGTTGCTAAAGAGCTTTCATGTACGACTTATGAGCATTGTATTGGATGTTGATGTTGAACCATCCACGACTCCTTGGGATATTGCAAAGGCATATTTATTTGCTCCATTGAATGGAATTGAGTCTAAGGATGCCATTAGTAATGTTGATTGGGATCTGATCAAACAAGTCACTAAAACAGATGCATGGAGCAATCCCCTTCAAAGAGCTAGACCAGATGTTCATCTTGGTACGAACGAGAGGACGCTGGGGGGAGACAGGCGTGAATATGGATTTGGAAAATTACGCCATGGCATGGCTTTTGAACAGAAATATCATCCTACTTATGGCATTAGAGGAGCGGTTGCAGAGTTTGATGTGGTGAAAGCATCTGGATTGGCTCCCAATAGGGATTTGCTTGAATTGGCCCATCAACATGACTTGAGCAAAGACAAATTGATGATGGCTGATTCCCATATTACTGCAGAAGACTTGGTAGGACGAATTGTGACTGCAGCTCATTCTGGAAAGAGGTTTTATGTTGATTCTGTGAGAGTTGATATGACTGCAGAGAATTCATTCCCAAGGAAAGAAGGTTACCTTGGTCCTCTAGAGTACAGTTCTTATGCAGATTACTATAAACAAAAGTATGTCATCTTCTTACTGCCTTGAATTGATTGTCTGTCATCTTCTTGCTGCCTTGAATTGATTGTCTGTTTTCATTCATCTTTTATATTGTTTACGCATGTGTTCACTTATTATCTATATATTATTTATTGTTATTATTATTTTTCCGTGATTGGGAAGCGGTGGAATAGTGTCATTAAAAGCAAAGCTAGGAGAGATGAAATCATTACTCTAGCTGCTATAAGAGCTTAATTCCAGTGTAAGGTGGATTAATACAAATGCCGCATGCACTGGAAGATAGATTATCTATCTTTCAATGTGTTAGGAGTTTCTAACAATCTATCATGCAATGGGCTTAGGAGTTTCTGACTGCCTATCTTGTGACGTGCTCTACCGTTAGACTTGCTTAAAATTTGGGAAAGCTTCTAATAGTTACTAGCAAGACTGGTGCATTTGACTTGCTGTCTGAATTAAATGTAGGTATGGTGTTGAGTTGATTTATAAACAACAACCTATGATAAGAGCTCGTGGGGTTTCATATTGCAAGAATCTTCTATCACCACGATTTGAACATTCGGAAGGCATGTTAATACCTCTCTTTCCCTTATCTTGGAGAGCTAGATCATCTTGTTGTGCTCTTGGACTAAGTGTGGAAGTTCTTGCTGTAGGTCAAGAAGGTGAAGCTGAGGAGACACCTGAAAAAACTTACTATGTTTTTCTTCCTCCTGAACTCTGTTTTGTACATCCACTTCCTGGATCACTGGTTAGGGGTGCTCAAAGATTGCCGTCAATTATGCGAAGGGTAGAAAGCATGTTGCTTTCTATACAACTCAAGCATATTATTAACTATCCTGTTCCTGCAACAAAGGTATTATAGATTCCTGCGGAATAAATGGGACAACGTTCCATGTTAATATATTATTACAACACGTGATATGTGAACCTTTTGTTTCCAGATTTTGGAAGCATTGACTGCAGCTTCTTGTCAGGAGACTTTCTGCTACGAAAGAGCTGAACTTTTAGGAGATGCTTATTTAAAATGGGTTGTTAGCCGATTTCTTTTTCTGAAATACCCACAGAAACATGAAGGCCAGCTCACCAGGATGAGACAGCAAATGGTGAGCAACATGGTGCTCTATCAATATGCATTGAACAAGGGACTCCAGTCATACATCCAGGCAGATCGATTTGCTCCATCTAGATGGGCTGCTCCTGGGGTGCTACCAGTCTTTGATGAGGACACTAAGGATGCAGGATCCTTATTGTTTGAACAGAATATTGGGCCAGATGAAGGTTTAGGAGGGAAGTTGCAAAATGGTGATGAGTATGATGAAGACGAAATGGAAGATGGTGAACTTGAGAGTGACTCAAGTTCATATCGTGTACTCTCGAGTAAAACACTGGCAGATGTTGTGGAAGCTCTAATTGGTGTGTATTATGTTGAAGGTGGAAAGAATGCGGCAAACCACCTCATGAAATGGATTGGGATTGAGATAGATTTTGATCTGAAAGAGATAGAATACTCAATTAAGCCCACTACTGTTCCAGAAAATATTCTTAGGACAGTTGACTTTGATGCATTAGAAGGTGCTTTGAAAATCAAGTTTAATGACCTTGGCTTTCTTGTAGAAGCTATAACTCATGCTTCACGGCCATCTTCTGGAGTATCTTGTTACCAACGCTTGGAATTTGTTGGTGATGCAGTTCTGGACCATCTTATCACTAGGCACTTGTTCTTCACATACACAGAGTTGCCTCCGGGTCGCTTGACCGACTTGCGAGCTGCTGCTGTGAATAATGAGAACTTTGCACGTGTGGCTGTAAAACATAATCTTCATGTACATCTTCGGCATGGATCAACTGCCCTGGAGAAACAGGTACATTAACTTTTTTTTTTTTTAAATAAATTTATTAGATTTTTTGTATTGTAATTGCTTTGGCAGAAGTTGTGTACTGAGTCTGTTTTCTTTCTTTTACTGTTAGATTAGGGATTTTGTCAAAGAGGTTCAGAACGAACTTTCAAAACCTGGGATCAACTCTTTTGGTCTGGGGGATTGCAAAGCTCCCAAAGTTCTTGGTGATATTGTTGAATCAATTGCTGGGGCTATCTTCCTTGATAGTGGATGCAACACTGCAGTTGTATGGAAGGTCAGTTACATTCATTTGACAAATTAAAGCTTTTTTTTCTGGTGATATCAACTATTTTCTGTGTTTCACTGGTGATGGTTGGGAATCCTTGAAATAAAAACTTTCATTTGTGCGTGTATTCCCAGGTTTTCCAGCCATTGCTGAACCCAATGGTTACTCCAGAGACACTCCCAATGCATCCGGTTCGAGAATTGCAAGAAAGATGTCAGCAACAGGCTGAAGGTCTAGAGTACAAGGCCACGAGAACTGGGAATATGGCCACTGTAGAAGTATATATTGATGGTGTCCAGGTTGGGATTGCCCAGAATCCCCAAAAGAAAATGGCGCAGAAACTGGCTGCTCGTAATGCTCTTGTTGCTTTGAAGGAGAAGGAGAAAGCTGAAGCCAAGGAGAGAGGTGAAGAAGAAGATGATAAAAAGAAGAAGAATGGCAGCCAGACTTTTACCAGGCAGACCTTGAATGATATTTGCTTGCGGAGAAATTGGCCGATGCCACTATACAGGTTAGTCAATCAGAATGGTCATTTTATAGGATACAATATGCTCATAAATGGAAGTCATTCGTTGAGAAGATTATTTTTGTTTTTTGATCTCTACATTGAAAAGTGTTAATTTCACTTTTAGATGTGTTCAAGAAGGTGGTCCTGCACATGCTAAAAGATTTACATTTGCTGTGCGAGTTAATACTTCTGATAGAGGATGGAGTGACGAATGTATTGGAGAGCCGATGCCCAGCGTCAAGAAAGCCAAGGATTCGGCAGCAGTTCTCCTTCTTGAACTCCTAAATAAATGGTATACACGATAGCTTTTTCAGGCCGAGGGGAGTGAAACGTAATTGGTTTTTTTGTCTTCTTGATTAGAAAAAGCTGCATTGGTTGGTGTTTCATCTTTGGGTTAGACCTTTGATGATGAGTCATCAGTTGGATCTACCTTTTATTTTGCTCTGTTGTAGTAACTTTTAAGGCTCCAAATGAAAATAGCGAGGCAAGAAGAAAAGAAAAGTGAAAAGAACAACTTTTCCCCGCCACTTTACTAGTTGGGGAAATCTGAACTCGATGGAAATTCAATTCAAGAAAATTGTGAATTTTTTGTGTAGGTGTGTTGTTTTTCACATTATTACTGTGCTGCTGAAATTATGGTGCTTTGTTAGTGTTGACAAGGAGCATATGGTATGGAATCAGCAATTATTTGCACATTGTCTTGTTTGTGAACAAAAAACTGTAATTAAGAGTTAAGGCATTGATGAGGATCAACTTCTAGAAGCATTCCATTGTTTGTTGCACTACAAGCTCGGTTGAAACTTTTTAACATAAATCGTAAATGAAAAGGCCTCCTCAATGACATTAAACAGAAACGAGAACGAGAATGATAAGCTTCAAAATAGGTCTTTATCCATGCTCAGCATATAATCAAGACAAAGCTCCTTGCTGAATTTAGGATTTGATACATGGATATTTGTCGGGTTTTGGGCAGAATCAGTGCAACGTTTATTTTTTTAGTGCACATTCATCTCGATCGTGTGGAGACACATTAGAGTCTGGCGTACTAGATCAATGTCTATTATTGCCAATGCTTTGAAATGGATGAAGAAATGAGTACAATGTACATCTTAGTCAAACAAAGGTAAGTGTGTTGCACTTGCTAACACGCTCCACCATATTTGGACAACCCGAAACGAGAAGATTTTTGAAGACATTGACCCGACCTTGGACTTCATTGTTCATCGGATTAAAACACATGTATATAAAGTAATGTTTACATTGTATCCTCATATTTTAGTTTAGTATGAAATTTTAATGAAGGACTATAATCTAATTTGTTATTTGCTCTATATTTCTATTGCCTGAGCATACTTAGAATACTTGTATTCTCATTTTTTTTTCAATATATATTTATCATTTACTAATTAATAAAAAAGAGTAAATAAATTCTCGGCTAGAGATTGTGTTATCTCTACCAAAAAGTTTATACTCAACTACACCCAAACAAAGGATAGATTTTTTTTCTCAATATCATTTGGAAGATTTAAACAAGGAAATGGTTTTACCAGATCCATATATATAATATTACAACAAAAGTCTTATTTCATGCAGGATATGAAAATCAAAGAGCTTTTCTGTAGATTTTTTATTTATATATAGGTTTTAGCAAATTTCTCAACTTTATTGGGGATGTGGTTAATATACAATTTGAGAGCTTGGACATTGTACTTTACCTTAAAGCCATTTTCGTCATGTTTTCAGCAATTCATACACCACACTGCCCATGTATCCTATATCATCATCTGTAATTTCTAGATGACGACGGAGCTTCATTCTCCAAGAAATCAGATTTTAGCTCTGATGAAATTATTAATCCAAAATTTTAGCTTTGGATTGATATTTGTTATCTATCTATTTATTTATTTATCCCATCCACAGCCTGATTTTTTGGAATTTAGAGATCACAAACACATTGTTTCTACTTTCTATGAGTTGTAGTATGCAACCTGATTTTTGAAATAAGTCTTTAAGTATACGTATTTACCAATATAGCTAGTTGAATTCTCGAATATAAATAACTTTCAATCATTTGTCGGCCAAATAGCCAAAGGGAAAGAGATCAACAATATATTTTATGCTACGATAACAAGCCAAGGCTTGGCGTTGCCTTTCCCCCCCCTCTCTCGCTCTCTCTCTCTCTCTCTCTCTCTCTTTTTCCAAGACCTCAGTCTATACTTCAACCAACCTTACTTCACTAGCATCCGATAACAACCATGACTTTAAAGACTCTTTTACAGGCTAGAAAATACGTGAAATTCTAAATAATCAATGATGGTCTCTGTTAAAGAACCAGTATATAGTTATAACATGCTTGGTTTCTTGCATTTTATAACTGTGTTGGTTCTAACCAATGCTGGTTTTGTAGAAATGTAAAAAACAGTGCAATAATAATCTATGAGGATAGAGTATTCGAGGATGCAATGGCATACTATATGGATTTCTATCCACATCGACAAAATGGGATAAAAATAATTTTATACATTTACTTGATATTATACATAGTAGTAGTCAATTCGAAAAACAACAAAATACAAGCCCTTCAATAATAATAATAATCACATGCATAGGAGAGAGTAGACACAGATTTTGGGCAGCAGCATCAACATCTCAAGGCACATATACAGAATCCGGTGACATAGATATCATCTGAAGGAGGCTTGAACTGGAAAATGTTTCCTCCAGAGTTGGACCCTTCCTGCTACCATCTATAGTTTCTTTTGTCATGTGCACCAACTCCCTAGCTACATCAATCATTCCGAGTTTTCCATCACCACCAAACAATAAGCATCGCATTGCGAGGTCTATAATTCTCTCTATCTGCTCCTGGCACAGTGGTGGCTGCTCGTGATAGTATAGACTCTGATCTACAATCTCTTCTAGCTTTCCCGTCTTTTTCTTCTGCAAAGCTTTTGTTGAAAAATTCAAAGATGAAGTTCCTGTTATAAGCTCTAGAAGGACAAGGCCAAGGCTATAAACATCATTCCTCCAGCAATGTGAAACTTCCAACTTTTCACTTGAATGGCAACCATCCTCGCATATGGCATGCAGGAGCTCAAATCCGGCAAGCTTTACACATAAATCCTTATCTAGAAAGATGCAACCAGAGTGCGCATTATAGTGGAACACGGAAGGTGAAATTTCATGGACAAGAAATGCAAGAACACATGCAGTTTCAGCAGGAATATTCAATCTCCTGTACCAGTCCAGATCCATCTTTCGCTCCTTGGTTTGAAGCAAATGTTCCTCAAGGGTCCCATTTGGAGGATATTCATAAACTACCAGGGCAGCATATCCATAATCAATATACCATCCAACAAGACGTGCTATATTCTTGTGTGAAATGGAAGACAACGCTTCTGCTCTTGATAAAATTTGAATAAGGTCTCTTTGACTCTCACACTGCACTCTTTGCACAGCAATGTACAATCCATCTATAAGAATTCCAGAATACAGTGTAGTCTTAGTGCCATCGACAATTTTCTGACCATCCTCAAATCCTTTTGTAGCTTCCTCAAAAGCTCATGGTAAGTAAATAATCTAGTTGTATAGGCTCTTCTTGATGAAATGATATTTTGACATTGGTTTTGATCAGAGATAAATAAATCCGACTTAATGGGCCGTCTCAAAAGACATAAAAGTGCAGTCATGGATGCAACTGCAAATGCAGAAGTTAAGATTCCTGTATGACAAAACAATGTTAGCTCCTTATGTCAAAAGAGCATTGCTTATAAGACCCCCCCTCATGATAATTTGCGTGTCGATAAATAGCATTATTGTGCTAAACAGGTAGATAACATTATTATACTAAAATTTCAACGAGTTCTGGAAAAAAATACTAAGGCTCATGATGACTTATGCAAATTACATATAGAAGAAAGCTCTCTCTTCTTTCCCAACAAACATATTTTATTTTCTCTCTCTTCTTTCCTAACAAACATATTTTATTTTCTCATTTTATAATTAAGATGGAAGATGAGAGTTTTCAGATGACGAAATCTAGAATTTCTATTTTTGCTTTCTACAAGATTTGACTGCTAGGAATATTTGAATGAAGAAACAAGACACATGGGAGCAAGGTGTCTAAGGATCAACATTAGTCTAGCATATTATCCCTCTATATTAAAAGAAAGGCTTGTCAATCCCTTAACTGTAAATGACGTAGTTTTGTTTGGTTTTTTTATAGATACCTTTTTTTTTTTTATTGGGTTCATTAAGAGCAATGAACAAGCTAATACGTAAGAGCTAAATATGCATGTGTCATTTGTAATTAGGCTTCAAAGATGGTAGTAAGAGTGTTACTTTTGATTCCCAGTAATATAATATCTATATAACTTCCTACTATGATTCTATTTGGTATGAATAATTTATTCTGATCGAATTTTCCCGTTCATTTTGTGAAGTAAAATTGAAATACAAATATCCCAATTTTCAACTTATATTCATTTAAAATCCTAATAATATTCATATCTTCTAATTTTTATCAATTCGGTTATAAGAAATTGACAATCTTGTTTATTTATTATCATTCAATTATTTATTTTCAATATTACAATCTGGCCAACTACAATGCTTCTATTTGAAGTCAATCTGCATCTTGTTATTCATCATATTATTCATTTATGGGGTTGTACATACAATAATCTTCATGCCAATTTCACTATAAATATAATTTATAAAGAACTTTTACACTTGCCAACTGCCCTTGGATTTATCTACTTCTAGCATGCTTAACTGGTCTCATTTTCTCCCTCTTTATGAGCATTATCTTCTTTCTTATGGTATTTATTTTTTCTACCCATGAATTGCACCATTTGCATACAAAGAATGATCTTTGTTAGCTTATAAAACCTTATTTTCATTTGGAATACTTCTTTGTATTAATTAACTCAGTATTTATACATCCAAACTATTAAATACATAATTATAGACATCTCGCTGTCGCATCCATTTCACATTTTTCAAATTAGTATCAGAAGTTTTAGGGTCTGCTGCCTATCCAACAACGTTCCAGTGTGAAGTATCGGATGAAAAAAAATTTTAAATGATACAAAGAGAAAAAAAAAATTAGTATTTCCACCACTTACCAGCTAGAATTGCTACTTTTTTCTTCTATGGTTAATGGGGTCACAATCATTGCCATAAGCTTTCTTTCCATTGAAGAGTGGTAATCATAATCAAAAGTCAAAAGCCAATTAATTGTTGAAAGGAAGATGACATAGGAACTCCATTTGATTTAGCAAGCAATACCTAACATAACCAACAACAACAGACAACACCGTAGTGTTGCTAATTGTTTACCTTCTATATAAAGATTTCACACTTGCCCCCCTTATGTGACTAGACAAGCATTATTTACCACTAACCAATCCATAACTGATGCGTTCAAATATACAATACTTAATTTGGGTATTTCTGATACAATTTCAATTAGGTTGTATACTTGCAGTGCTGAGGAATTCAATGGTGGGCTTAATCAAATAGAACAACCTGATTCTATAGGTAAGAGTAGAAAATTAGATAATGACTCTTACAAGCTTATTGATCAGAATAGATATTAATGCATAGATATTACCAATAATGAAGTGGCCACTCATAATAATATATATGAAGCAATGTAAACTGATTTCTACAATCTACTATTTTAGATGTGTTCTGAATATGCATATGATAACAATGCAATGGAATATATAGTGAAACAAGGGTAGGTGAAAACTTACATTTGATACATCCAGCTCCAGCAGCGAATCCATCACCAACAAATCCATCTTGACATTGGCATCTTATTCCAGATGTAAGAGAGGAAGCATTGACGACATATGCATTGGCAGCACAAGTTGCTTTGGTTGAATTTATGGGAACAGCTCATTCCAACCTAACACCACGCCTAGCTGTTTTGCTGCCTGGCAAAGCAACCCAAGAAGAGAAACCCCTGCATCCAAATTGTGAAAAAACAGAGAAACTATCACTGTTTTCCCGAGCATACCAAATAGAATGGTCAGACACTGGGTAGCAGCAAGAGGGATAATCACCCACTTTGCCATCGCAGCCTAACATTAGAAAGCCCTTTTTGTAATCTGCTTTACACAATGAAGAATCCTCACAGTCATACAAATCAAGCACATTGTCAGTGGAGATACCCCAGTAAGCATTCTCAAAAAAGGGGAATGATTTCAAGTCATTGTTTTGGCGACAGATGGTGGTGTTGGGAAAATCTACTAATAAACCATCTGGAAAGAAAGCGAGCACCGGGTAGCTTGAGGACCCAATATTCAGGAAGAGTAAGGACGAATTAACACAAGAGAGGTGGAATGCATTGGAAAGTGAAACTCCATAGGTAGACTGATTCAAGTAGAAGGAAACAGTATAAAAAATCTCCCATACTTTTCATTTGTAGCAACCAAAAAGCTCAAGAAAAGGACATGGAGGAGGAGGAGCACAGCCGCAGGGGACATGGCAATGGCAGTGGAAGTCTAGTATTTGTGGGGAGGGGGGAGGGGAGAATGTAGAAAAAAGCCATAGAAATGAAGGGAGGAAGGCATTGAGAAGAGGAAAGAGGAGAAGAATGGTCCGTGCAATGAGATGCATCCGTACCTATGAAATTGTGCAAAATGCGGGGGATGACCAAGGGAGTTGGAATCCCCACCCCCAGACTCCGCGACAGCACAGGTTTTTACACCTGCCATCGAGATGCGATACCTTCCCAACTCCCCAAACATATGCACTGTCGCCTCTACGCTAAAGGGCTCTTACCTTGCATACAGCCCGACCCGACCCGACCCGACCCGACCCTGACACACGTTGGAGTCAAAGTTTATTATTCCTCCGTCGGGAGGCTAAAAAGATTATTTTTATTTTTTGACAAGAAAAGAGATTATTAAACAGTCTAAAAATTTAATTTTTTTTGAAAGATATATAGTTAATAATTTTATTTTATTTTTTAAAAATACAATGGGGATACAGAAAGGAGTAGGGAAATAGGGGAGGGGTAAGTGTGGTTTGAACAAAGACTTCCTACCTAAAACATGAGAACGTAACCGTTTTAGTGCTTATTCGAACCACGATATATATTTAGTATTTGTTAGCTGGATAATGATATGTGTCCATGTGGTACATTCATTGCAGTTATTTCTTCGGTTTTCTTTTGTTATTTGGTGGGTTAGTTATTTGTATTAGTTAGTGGGGTTTCTTATATTGTAGTCATAGTAGGCAGTAAGGAGACATATATTTTAGTAGGAAACTTACATATATTTTAATCAATTGTATTGAGGATATAGGAGAATTACAATTACAGAAAAACTCTCCTTGCTTTTTTATTTCTCACGTTTCTCCAGCTCCTCTTCTCATACATAAATTCTATCTTCTTTCTCATACTGTTATTTTCTTCTCTCCTATTTCTTCCATCTAAATTCTATACATATCATCACCATACATCCACCTTATTGAATTCCTTATATATCGTGGTAAATTGATAGTTTCATTAATCACAATATATAAAGAATTTTATACTGTGTGGATGGATACAAATTAAGGTGTATGTGTAGCATTATCCTTGCTAACTAGGTTGCCAAAGGAGCCCACAAGGAAATTTGGGGAAACATGTGCCACAGTGAATTTGGAACTATTGGAAGTGGGTTGCGGTGCATGCAAGGTAGTTGCCTGAGATGTTTTTGCCAACAAACTTTCTAATAAATATATGTGTTTTCCTCTTCGTGTATAAACTGATTTGAGAGAAGTTAGCGAGTCTAGTATTTTGAGAGTTTCCTTGAATGGTGGAGCAATTTTTTTATTTTTTATTTTACTTTTTTATTTTTCGTTTCAGGGAGCTTTGGTGGGGGGACGGAAGGATGGCTCTAAGGTTATCTTTTTATTTAACTTTATGCTTATATCAATTTCGTTTATATGAATGGTTTGACTTAGTTAAATTAATTTTCATTATTCATTTAGGTTGATGAGTCAAGCATCGACCTCAGTGATACGCCAACTGTTAAGCCGTTAAAGAAGAGCCTCGATTTTGATTCGCTTGCACCTCTTGGACAGTAGTGATCCTCAAACAAGCTGAAAAGGACGGTCAAGTTGGAGAGTCCTTGAATTTTGACTTATTAATCAAAAAACCCTTTTTTTCCTGTAGTTCCTTATGGTTCTGATTTATACACACTTGCTGTTTTTATTTTTATTTTTTTAATGCACTTGGAGCACAAGTAGTTTGAAATACTTAGATTGATTTA
>CAVNYN010274813.1:0-13608 GCA_963692815.1 Nyctanthes arbor-tristis
TTTCACTATACTTTAAAATTTATCTCAAATATCACTTTACTGTTAAAAATTATATCAATCGACATTGTACTTTAAAAATTATCTCACTTACCATTCAAATAATCAAAATATTACTTGATTTGCCATTGAAATTATTTAAATCGACAATTTTCTTAAATAAAAACTTATCATTTGATTGTATTATATATATTAATGATTGAAATTGTCATATAGCAAATCCGTTCCCTTTCTACATTTTTGCTTTATTAATTTTTAATGGGTCAATTTTTCAAATCTCCCCAACCTTTGAGTTAAGAATCGGTTGGGTCTCCAACATTTTTTTGACCTTCTGAGTTCCTAGTCTTTCATAAATTCACATGATACGTCTTTTTTGTCACTATTCCGTTAACTTTTCATAAAAATGAGCGTTAAACCCCTTAACTTTTTAATTTTTAAAATAAAATATTTAAAAATAACTAAAAAAATTAAAAAAAAAACCCCACTCCACCTCACCTCACTCGAGATTTGCCGCTGAAATGGCAGCAAAATGAGGGGATCCCTTGCAAAATGGGTGGGGTTAGGTTTTCCTTTTTTTTTATAAATTTTTTTATTATTTTTAAATATTTTGTTTTTAAAATTAAAAAGTTAAGGAGTATAATAGTCATTTTTATGAAAATTTAACGAAATAGTGACAAAAAAAGATTTATCGTGTAAATTTATGAAAAGTTTGGGACTCATGAGGTAAAAAAAAAAGTTGAGACTCAGCTGATTCTTAACTCATGGAAATTAACCAATTTTTAATTGAATACTAATTGAGTGGCTAATGAGGTAATTTTTTTATAAATTCGATGGCGTATGAAGCAAGTTTAAAAACATAGTCATCAAAGACAATATTTCAAAAAGTTCAATGACATTTGAAATAAATTTGAAAATACAGTAGCACATACTTTAGAAAAGTTTAGTGACTTTTAAGATAAATAACTCATATTTTAAGAGTATTGAAACTTCAATACTCTAATTAATGAAAAATTTACGCTCATGATCAAAGATACTAATTTAGCGGGTTTTTCTATAGTGTCTTTAGGACACTATAGAATGGAGTACAATGGCATAGGTGGATGCGGAGTAGGAAAGACAAGCAAGCCAAGCCATCTGCTCCAATTCCCCCAAAATTTCAACTGGCCCACTTGAAAAGAGAAAGTCAAAGTCCCCCCCCCGGCACCCCCGCTAAACCCCCCAATCTGAATCTGTGGTGTCCTCTCTCTCTCTCTCTCTCTCTCTCTCTCTAATCACAAATCTCAAGCCACCGCACCACCCGCCACGACCTGCCGCCAATAATATATGTTCATTAGCTCGTGCGAATTGTGAATCTTGATTAATTTCTTGAAAATGTTTTTGGTTTACAATTAAGATTCGGATTCAAGATTTAATTTCTGGGGTTTTGGAGTTTTGTCTATTTTGTTATTTTGTTGTTGATGGTTATCTCTTGGGGGGTGAGCGTCTGGATTTTCCAGGCAGCAGGCATGGCTAAGCTGACAAATTTGCATTGATTAACATTAGAAATAAGTAAGTTGCTTTCAGTTATGAACTTATGAATGGCTTGTGTAGTACACATTGGAAATTATGGACTGGTATATACGTATGAGACGTAGATTTGGACCGACATGCACAATTTGCAATTTTTACTTTTACATTAATACTAATCACATAAGACACATGTCAATTTTATCATTCTCATTATAATTTCTCATTATAAATTTGACCACATAAGAATCAAACAAGCTCTAAACTTGTTGATGAGTTTTTTAAATAAAATTTTATTAAAGTTTTCCCAACAAAATATTTTCGGGGGTTGCGTCCGTGGGTTTTTTGGAGTTTGATTCTTTTTTCAAAATTACGGCCCCGGCTGAATTTGGGTTTTGGGGGGTGGCGGCGGCGGCGACGACGGGAAGGTGAGAGGAATGGGGCCAACTGTTTCCTAATCACCTTCCACATGGGTGTTGTACTCCATTTCTGTGTCTTACGGACACTATAGAAAATCCGCTAATTTAGCAATAATTGGCCCCCTTAAATCTACATATGACTTAATTTGGTATGTGACGATATAAACTCAATTCCAGTATTATGTTTTACAAGATTGAGACAGAGAATTTCGACCACTCATTTTTACAAACACGCTTAAGAATGAGACTTGGACATTACCAACTTTTATCGAGAAAGAATAGGGCTTCTTAAAAGAGCTTAGCTTTGGGCCATATCGTCAATTTTACCAATGAAAAGGGAGAATATGGGGGCCCCAATAATACGGGGGCATGTGATTGATCTAAGTAGCAAGTTAGGCTCCTTCGGTCTCTATACTCAATAGAATTCTCGTCTGTGTATATATGATTATGAGATATCATTTCTACTATAGAGATCATGTGGTCTCTATTATGGAAATCACATAATTGTAAAAAAGTAATAACTCATATATGATTTATACAAGTGGTCTCTATAGCAAATTTGCACAAGATACTATAACCAACGAAATCTTAGCTTCTATTTATTTTTAATGGAATGACGGAATTAGCAGAATCATTATGTCCGAATCTTCATTAGCAATGATGAATTAAGATGAAAAATTGATGTTAATGACACCTGATTAAATGATTACACCCACCATTTGGGGCATTGAAATTCATGTTAATCTTCATTTATTTGCCCCACGGGAATATGCTCTCGTGAAAAAGGTTCGCTGAATTGAAGGATTTTCATGTGACTTTGCTATAATTATGTAACAAAATTAAATTAAGTTGCCTTTTTGATAAAGTTAATTAATGGTGAAAATTAGCTGGTCGATGCCCTACATGAGTAAATATTGCATATTTAAATCCAATCTTGAGCCCATCTAACCAAAATGTGAATGGTTTATGTTATGTGGCCATAATATATGATACAATTTCTACTTACAGAACCCTTTTTTTCCCTTACCTATCACATCATTTTTGAATCGATAGACATTAATTGTGCCATTTCGTTCCTGTATCATTTGCAGCGAAGTAGTTAAATCCACGTGTGAATTAGCAATTTCCCAATGACAAACTAATTTTCTTTTCGTTAATAAATTCAGGATTAGTTAGATGAAAATTTTATATTTGTCGTCGCTTTTTTAGGATTAGTTAGATGAAAATTTTAGATTTTTCGTCGCTTTTTCCATTAAATGATTAAATAATAGTAATTAATTATTCTTTAAGATGGATATAGATTTTTTGGTTCATCATCCTATGGTCCACATACACTTGATTTTAAGTGTGGCCCCTTTTCTTCATGCATATAATCAAATATAGCCTTGCTTCTATTTTTAAACGAAGAAGAAAAAAAGTTCAACAAACATTGCTTGAAAAATAATTTTTATGTAAATTTGTTGTAACATACTTCAATATATATTTTTATTGTTTCATCTATAATTAAGTAATTATAGTTCTTGACTTCTTATTTGTTGACGACAATGTATATTCAACGTGCTGATTCAAATATATATTAAATGTGAAACTAATAAGGAAACTCTCCCAAGGTAAGCATGGTCTACAATTTAGAACATTGCTGAAGTATTTTCCCAGAAACAATTCCATAACAACATTCTACAAGAAATATCTAATCTAAGTTATAGTATATGTGGGTATTAACTAGAAGTCTTATTGTGGGTTTTTCTATTGTTATAGTAACTTAACACAATATAAGATGGAGCTTATTAGACTCTTGATTGAAAAGAGCTAGAAAACTAGTTTATTGGTGCTCTGTAATGAATATGGAGATTGAGTAATCTGTTAAATCTTAAAAGGTCAACTTTATTAGGAGGAGTAATCTAAGATCTTATATGTTAGTTATTAATTTCATAATTATTATTCAATGTGAGATTATCCCTTGACACACTTGAGGTATCATCACATAATTCCCGCATGAACAAATTTTAATTTCATGATAAGAAAGTTTCAATAATTCAAGAAAAGATATCTAACAAATGTAGTTCTTTTGCATGTTCAATAAATGGAATGGTAACACAAACTTATAATAAAAGGAAAAAGAAATTCAACAATTTTTCTGCAAATTAATTAAACAGAAATGGATTATGAAAATTATTTAGCAGTAATAACCTGTGTATATCCCTAAATTGATAATAAAATTACAAAAATAAAAATTTGATTTTATCAACGAGACAAAGAAGCAGTAGGATTGAAGCCAAGGCAGCCAAGTAATCCTTGTTTATAAGGCAAAAAAGTCCTTTTCTTCATCTCTTCTGATGCGGCCCTGTTTGCAGTGTAATGCAATTCATGAGCAGAAACTAATGGCCCTGATCTTCTCCTACTCGATCCTGATCCAACACTGTCCATTGATCTAATGCTGTAATTCTTGATCATCGCGGGAAGTTCATGTTCGACTTGAGGATGGCTATTTTTCTTCAACATTTCATATTTCTTCAGCTCTGTTGCCCTGCTTTCTGATGCACTTCTGAAGAGTAACAAGTCCTTTATCTTCCACTTCTTGTACCAACAAGAGGATGTTGAAGAAGAATTCTTGCATGCTTCTTGCCCGTTATCCGACCCATCAAATAGTAAGTCGGAAACTTTGAAAGGAGATAAGGATTTTGTCCTTCGAGTCGTTTCTTGAATGCTTTCTTTCCCTGTTTGTTCCAGAGAAGTTGTGAATGGATCATATTCATTTTTCCTGTGGTTATGAATTAAATCCCACGTTAATTCAACAAAAAAACAATAAGCAACGTACAAGATTCACCTCTTAAGAAGAGGTTTCTGGTGCTCCAAACAAATAAAACGCTGACAAGTGAAGAATATGAGACGGCTTCTCATGTAAGAAAAAATATCATATGTGCACACAAGAAATTTGTAAATAGTCAAAAATCAAAACTTAAAACTCTATTCGATTTGTTTAAAAGTCAAACGAGCAGTTAAACTCTTGGGATGGTTTTTCTAAGCTTGTGGGCTGTTGACCAAAATAACGCACAACTAAGATTGACATTTTAAGATGAAATCAAAATTTACCTAAGTCGCAGGGGCGATTTCTTGGGCGAATCAGGGGGCTTCTTTTCACATTGTAAGGTTGGAGACGGCTTTAGGGGCTTGATCTTCCCTCCATCAAATAGTTCATCAGCAGATAATGGACTTTTCTCCAGTTGACCACTGAAGTTGAAAGCAAAATCAGTATAATCATCATCATCATCATCATCCTCGTTTGTGGTATCACCGCCAGCAGTTCCGGTGGCGGCAGAATCATGGTAGAGGGCGGAGACACGAGTGGGGCTGGTGGGAGCACTGTAAAAGAAGGTGCCAAATCGTTGGGGGCTTGAGGGGGCAGTTATGTATGGAGATGTGCATGCACTGTCGAAGTTGAAATCCGGAGGCTGTGAGGGCATAACCACCTCCACCTCCATTGCTGAGTTTATGATCGGCTCTGACACAGAGAAACTCTGCAAATGGGAGAAGCCTTTGTTACCTAAGGTCTTCAGGATGCTATCTATATATATCTAAATCAAGACTAGCCAAATTCAGTTTCCATCTAAAAACGCTAATATCTTGCTGATGTCATTTTTTAATTTTTTTTCCCCTTTCCAATTTTAATTCTTTTCTTTATTTTCCCAGTTACCTTTTTTTTCCCTTTTTAATTTTAATTCTTTTCTTATATTCCAAAATTTCCACTTTTTTTTTTTTTATCACCATTTCCCATTTCATCATCCGAGTCTTATAATTAAAATGAATATTTCTTATCTATTTTGGTTATATACAATGGGTATGGTTAATAGATATGTGTAATTTTTATTTATTGAATAAACATAAAAAACTGAAACAAATCAAAACAATTTCCAGTTATTTTACAAGTGCTTATGGTAAATTTCCAATTACTTTTGCACATTTACTTTTAGCATGCCGATCTATCTATATCAATTCATGTTACAAAGCACAAAAAAAATTATGGACAGAGATCGATGGATGAAAACAAAGGATTTCATGCAGAAGTGCATTGTAATTATTATTTTTTTTTCAAAGAAGTGCATTGTAAATTGATTAGTAATATTATATTTTTAATTAATTTCTATTCTAATTTGGGTGATTTGGACTGTTTTGACAAGTATAATTCTAGATGCTTTCACTCTACTCACATTCACATATTTTTCAATGTCGTTAGATGTAATATGATAGTCATTGTTATTTCTATTTCATATCGGTTAGATGTTTCATGTGTTGCCTACTCGTGCATCACACAGGTGGAAATACTAGTATATAATACACACACGCGCATATATATAGTCTAGTTTTGGAAAGAGGGGCGGTTCTTTGAGTTGGATTTGGCACTGACACCCAGCAATAAGAGCACTTCTAATGTAAAATCAATGTAGAATGTCTTAAGTGTATATATATCAAAGAATATTAACATTACATTCAAAAAATCTTTCAATGCAACGATGTCAATATTTTATATTTGTCAAGTTATTATTAGGGATTTTGTCAAAAAGTAATAAAGAGAAATTTTTTGATTGGATAAATTAATATTTGACATTGTTATGGAGAATGTCATCTCATGATATTCTCTATGACAATGTCAAGCATTTAATGAGCCAAATAAATATTTTTTTGCCAAATGTCAATTTATTCTATGACTATAATTATGCATTGAAAATACTCTACGAGAGTTGAGAGTGTGTGCACGTTTTCCAAAGTTTTAAAAAGCGTAATCCATGAAAAAGTATTGGAGATCGGAAGAGCGTTGAGTTTAGGCACGCTTAAACAAGTCAATACGTGATAAAACACGATTAATACGTGTTACAACGCAAAGTGTGGCGAAGTGTAAAACTCAAGTTTTGAGTATAAGAGTCTCCTAGGCGAGCCTTTTAGAATACTATATTTTTTATTGACCCAATTCTTAAGGGTAGTTCCAATGCTAGGAGGAAAATGTATGGGAAAAAGGTTAAAGGGAAAATGGGGGACAAAACGGTAAATGAAGGGCCAAATTTGCCCCCTTTAGGTTTTTACCAAAAAAAAATGAAAAAAAAAAAAAAACTTGGCAATATTAAGTATGGTTGGGGGACTCAAATTTGGTTTGCACCACACTAGAAATGCTCTTAGGCGGTTTTCGTTGTCTAGTTTTAGTCCACGTTTAACTTTAAAATAACATAGAATGATAAGTTCACTGAAATGAATCACATGTTCTTATGTGACTTATCGTTTAATATTAGTCTAACTAGTGCTTGAAAATTTTCAACTGATATATACGATGATCATCACTAATAGTGACGAGTAACATTATTCTTTCTAATAATAAATAAATGTGTGTGTATATAATAGGTGGAGAAATTTTCTAATACAATTGTTAGTACGGAAAAGTTTCTAGTACTCCAAAAGTACTTCATATCATATGGCAAAATTAAGATTCAACTGTGGATTTAATAGTTGGGCTCGTCTTGAATACACATTATTATTAACTTGTACTTTTAAAGACTAGAAACTTAGAAAATTTTTCTTACTAATAGTACTATTAGAGCATCTTCAATGGAAGGGTGTATTGAAGAAGTGATGTGGAGGAGAGAGATAAAAAGAAGATGATTATTTTAAGTAAATAGGAATAGAAAGAAGTATAGAGAAAAAAAGGAGAAAAATGAAAAAGAGGAGAGAGATGGAGATAAATTCAAAAATAGTGATAAAATAGTAGTGGATTAGGTGAAGGTGATGGTCTATTTGTGGACCTCACACGGGACTTGACGGAGGAAAAGTAAAGAAAAATGGTGTAGATGAGAAAAAATGATTAAAAGAAAATGAAAATAAATAAAATTATGATACCCATAAATTTTTTTAAGTCATTTTCTTTCTTCCAATGGATTAGGTCCATAAAAATGAGTATTAGAGAAACTCTTATAATACGAGTCATTTTAAAAAAAAAGAGTAGGGAGAGTACTCCTTTAATTCCCCTCTCCCCCGAATTAAGGGGAGTCAAGCGCCCCGTTAACTCTCCCCAATTAGGAGAGGGGCTAAGTAATGGGGTAAAGGAGAGTACCCTTCCCCGTAGAATTTTTGCTTATAATACCGACTATTGCTGCTGTGCTCTACTTGTTTTTATTGGATTTTTTTTAGGTCAGGCCTGACGGGTATAATAGTGGTGCTAGCAATGCCAGAAATTTTTTAATAAAGAGTGGGTACGTGTACATAATAAAAGGAGGGAAGAAAATTATTATTTATTGACTAACGAAGAGCCGCCTTTTACATCAGGATGGATCATTTTGGATATGAACTGTCGTTTTCTACTTTGGATCCTACAAATCTTATTATTTGAAATAGTGACAGTTTGTTACATATATTATAATAATTGGCAAATCAAACATTTTCAACTAAGGGCATGTTTGTTTTAGTTTATTTTTTTTATTTATAAATTTACCTATTATTGATTTGACAACTACTAAAAAATCATCACATATTTTAAACTTTAATTAAATCTCCACCACTCATTTTCACTCTTTATAAATTGCTTTTATAAATTGACTTTATAAATCTAATCAAACGAGCCAATTTTAAATTTTACTAAGAAAAAGGGCTAAATAACATGATGTTAGGTGATTAAAAAAATTTAATGGTCACTAATTGAGCCTTCTTACTTGAGAATTCCACACGCAGCATTAAATAATCGCTAATTGGCACTATCTAATTTTAATTTTTCAATAATGGATATTTTACAATAATTGTAACACTTGTTTTCGACTGAAATAATTTTAACATTTCAAACTTATGCTAATTAAATTAGAAATTAATAAAGAAGAATTAAATAAAAAGGTTATTGCATTCAATCAAAAGACTTTTTACCGGGTAAAATCATTTTTAAACAATAAATTTTCATCAGTTCAAAAAAAAAAAAAAATACAATAACCTTTCAAGTTGTTGTTCTTTAATGAAGGAACCTGTTAAACCAGTTTATAAAGAATGTAGATGTGTCTTTAGCTGCAAGTGTAATATTCCGCAAAAATTTAACAATGAATTTAGCAATATGATAGTTATTTTGATAATGATGGGGAAATTACTTGAATTGCAAGGTTACAAGATTATTACTCAAACGAACGCCAAGAATTAGAATGTGAACACGCGACCGTATTGAATTGCATTAATTGTAAGGTTGTAAGATTGTCACTCAAATGAATGCCAAGAATTAGAAGGAGACTATTGACAATATGATCTTTATATGGACGATGACTGTATAACCATGTGAGTTTGTTATTGATAATGTGATCGTTATATTAAATACCCACGTGAGTTGCATCAATTACATCACAAGACTCCAAGATTGTTACTCGAGTGATGCTTAGAGAAAAGAATGTGGTTATTGGTTAGTATGACTTGAACTATAGCCACTTAATTATAAAACATCATTAAGTGAAAGGACCTTGAGTAACATGAATCAAAGTATAATGAAATAATTACAAGACAACACAAATTGTAAGGATTTCTTGAGCAATAAACGAATGAACCACGTTTGGCCACATCGCTTCCTCAAATATATGGTGCCAAACGTACAACTTGGCTTTGTATGGTTGGCGGAAATCAAAGATTTATTAAAAACAACTAAATCCGAACGGTTATAAATAAAGGACTAGATAGGAGATTTCCTCAATCAATCTCAACCTATCATATCCCCTTTTCTCTCTCCTTCTCTACATCTATACTTTTCAAGGACAATTGCCTTGCCTCTTATTGAATATCAAGCCATTCATAAAGGAAATTCGTCCAAATATCTTAAGGAGAGAAAAACAACACTTAAAACCTATTAAACACTTAGTTTTACACTTAGAAAAGACCCCTATTATATATTAGGAATCCAACTTGAAACACCACTTTGATTAAAGAATAAGAAGGTTTTGAAGGCACTTGTCAACAACTCAAAGAACCTTTGGGAAAATCAAGTTAAAGATGTGAGTAACTAAAATTTGATTCCCTTTTAGAATTCATGAAGTTTTTATAAAATAAACATGGTTTTTGATTGAATGAGATGAACATGGATTTTGATGCATTGTAAAGAAATATTGAACTATTGCATTTAGATCACTAATTAATACTCTACCCGTCTTGTCTTTGCTTTGCTTTGTTCCATACTAAGAGTCATCTAATGATACTGAGATGGGTGATGATTAGTATGGTATTTGTATTGCTCTTGTTTGAAATTCCAGTAGGGATTAATCAGGATTTGATTGCGGATCCATTTGAATGTACATGACCATGATTGAATTGATATTAAATGATATAAATCTTGAGCACTACAGGTAGCAGTTCAACTAATGATAGGACCTTCTTGTGTATTCAAAACTTTGTGCATTCCATGGTTTTTTTTTTGAAAATGAATCTGATAGGTGTTTTATTCGAGTGTTTAATTTCTCCATACTAGTCATTTATTGTGCATTTTGTTATGTTAAAATATCTATTTGTGTTTGGGTTGTTTATTTATTGTAGGATCAAGGGACTAATAATAAAAAATCAATTTTGGACGTCTTTTGCAAGCATTTTGGAGGTCAAGGACTAAGATGACAGAGAACAGAACTTGAAAGGCCAAAAAGAAAAGAATCTAACAAAACTGTACGGCCGTACAACAGGTTCATACGGCCGCACAGCAGCAGCAAAAGCTTCAGGCAACTGAGAAATAATGCAAGAAATCAAGGCTATTATGCTATCTTTGAGTAGGCACTAACACAAATTTCAACTTCCCAATAACAGGCTACATAAATAGATCTAAGCGTTTTCAAATTTTGGTCTTAGTTTGTTTCAACTAGACTATTGTAGATGTTTTTAAGTCAATTTCAAGATAATCCTAAGCGCTAGAAGTAAAATAAATCTGAGAAGATCAATAAGGTGAATAATGGGAACAACTGAAGACACTTGATCTCTTCTATAAGGGTAAGCAATACAATCTCAATATCTGGTGGACCCAAAATTTTATGTATCATACTACTTGGTCCACACACACACTTGTCTCTGTGTTACCGTCTCATAGAAAAAGAACAATTCCAATTTTGGCCTTCTCATCATTGATCAATTCTTTAGCTGAAAAAAGAAAATTAAAGGGGGAGAGGGGGGAGGGGGAAACCAGAGACAGAAGTGCCTGCTTCAAGTTCAAAACCTTGTGATCTTTTTTACATAAAATCTCTGCAAAATCTATGCAAAAAACTTCAAACTTTCAGAAAACAGCAAACGAAGCCAACTAAGAAACAAGCGAAAGAAATAAGAAAATATAGAAGAGTAGCCAGATAGAACCGGGATAGCGTGCACAGTAAAATGCAAACGGGAAGTTGCGAACTCGGGTCAGCATGGCTGTCTTAGACTCTCAGTCAAAGGTGAACACCTGAACGATGATGGGGATTTAGGAGCTAAGGGTCTCATACTTTCATTCCGGTAGCTTGAGGCATCTGAATACCAAAGGGGAGACGGCGGCTGCTGTTGAAAATGAAAATGAAATTGAAATTGAAATGGGTGAAATGAAAATTAGGGATTTAGCCAAATTGGGGTCTGAAATTTTGCTAGTTGCATGTTGGTGTTATTGAACCGGGTATCCAAACTAAAAGGGCAAAAAAAAAAAAAAATGGTCAGCCAGTTTTTGACCGGTTTTTCGGTTTTCAAAAGAAAACCTGAGACCGGACTGGACCGGACCGAGATCAGCCCGTTCGGTCCGTCCCTGGCCGGTTCACTCGGTCCCCCTTTTTTTACAGCGCACCTAGTTTGATTATTGCTTATCGACAATGGTTCTTCTTACAATTTTGAAAACTTTATTGTCTTGACAAAGGACTTCATGTTTCCACATCCATTCTCTTCAACTTGGTTTGATTACAAGGTATATCAACTCTTCTGTAGTTCTAGATTATTTGTTATTTTCCTTTTTAACTTTCATCATGCCAATGTCCCTCTATTTTATTTGTTTTTCAAAATGCCTTTGATATATGAGTTGATATTAACACCTTGAAGGAACAAAAAAAATTTGAAATTTGGAGAGAATTTGTTTCTTTTCTTTCTTTTTCTTGTTCTCATCTACTTTCGATCATCATTGATTGCTTACTTGAAATCTCGGAATCTTCTTTGGCCCTCTATTACTTTTAATTGCCTTTTCTTGACTACATGTCTTCTTTCAATGTCTTTTGATACCGTTTTGATTGGGCTCATGAAATTGTTTGGTTGCTACCTATCGACAATAGTTCTTTTTGCAATTTAGGAAACCTTATTTGCTTGACAATAGACATATGTAAATTTGAAGTAATTTTGTCCATATACCCTACTTCATGTTTCCTCATTACTCATTTCGGAAAATAAAGCTGCCAATTTGAGTTGATAAACAAAAATCGTTGTTCTGTCTCTTAACAGCTCATAATGTTGAGAGAAAATTTGTAGAATAATATTTGTATTCATCTCATTAGAAGGGAATTTATATAGAGTACGAAGATAATTCAAATTACGATTCTACCTTATCTTCTTACCATAAATATAAGAATTATGCTATTTGTTTAGATTAAAGAGGTATGGTCTCCAATCTAATTAGTGTTTTCTTATTAGATAATGAATATTTAATATGTGAACTTATGATTATCTAACCATGACCCATTTCCCAAATATAAAAATGGAAAAAGGGTGATTAATTGCCGAAATTCGGGCTTGAGAGGGTCTGTCTTCAAAAGTCAAGAATACAATCTATTTCTTTTATTTATTTATTATTTTTTTTCAATGTTCAATTAATCCCCAATTTCAATAAATAGCGAGGAACTCCCAATCAGCACCAGCTCTACCTCTACTGCCACCGCCGCTGCCACTGACGAGTCACCTTAATAATTAGATAACACCAATCATTTTTGTCATTCATGCTCTATAATGCTTCTCCTTGCTTTACATGCATAGTTTCTCACAAGGGCAGATCTAGGGGGAGGCCAACCTGGGCCCTGGCATAGACCAAATTCAGGCCTGATCCAAGAAAAGTTAAATTTTTTTTTTTTTTTTTTGTCTTTGGGCTAGGGGTAACCAACCAGCTTTCCTGGCCCAACTTAAAGACAAAATCGCTAATCCAAATCCCTAACCCTTTTGACCTTCGTCCCTTTCAATTGAGAACGAGTGAACGACATAGATGACATGTCAAACCCCTCAATAAATAGCATGTTTTAAAGTTATGTTACTAAATAAACTTTTCAGAAGCGTTACAAATTTCTTGTTACAACTTTTGTCCAAAATCGAGGAGCACGACTTGCCAATAAACTCTCTTTTATTCCTTAGGTGAAGTAGTGTTGTTTGTCGTCTTTAATTAGTTTAAAGTGTAGTATTTGTATAAAGAACATGAAACATGATAAATAAAAGTCACTTTATATATATTAAAAACCGAACACAAGCTTGGGAAACCCTTACAAGTAAAATTAGGATTCCCAATCTTGTATCAAAACTTTCCACAAAAGCCAAGTTTTATTTAGTTATATTGGCTTCCATACACATACTTAATTAAATAAGAAACATTGGCATATCCCTCATAATCTTGTCATAGTACAAAAGATTGAGGGAAAAGGCGCAAAATATCTCGAACTCATATGAGGTTCCCAAATACAGAACAAACATGGGATCATCCTCATAATATGCCCAAAGA
>CAVNYN010274816.1:0-35995 GCA_963692815.1 Nyctanthes arbor-tristis
TCTTGCACGACCTCAAGGAGAAAGAGTCCTCTACAATTGACATTGAAGATATGTCGACAGAATCATGCACGGCCCTTCTCAGTTACTTATATGGAACAATAAACCAAGAAGGCTTCTGGAAGCACCGACTGGCATTGTTGGGTGCTGCAAACAAGTACGACATTGTTGACTTGAAGGATGCTTGTGAGGAAAGTCTTCTAGAGGACATCAACTCGGGAAATGTCCTTGAGAGATTGCAAGAGGCTTGGCTTTACCAGCTCAATAAACTGAAACGAGGATGCTTGACATACTTGTTCGATTTTGGGAAGATTTATGATGTTAAAGATGAAATGAATGATTTCTTCAGACAGGCAGACAGAGAATTGATGGTTGAGATGTTCCAGGAGGTGCTTGCAGTTTGGAAACCAGCATAAATCACCATATCAAAGGTTTTAGTAGTCATAATGAATATATGTAACGTAACAGATACATATACTGATTCGCTAGAGTTGAGTTGTAGCGTATGTGAATGGTCCGTTGTGAAAACGCAGCGTAACCTGAGCATAACGAGTGTTGTGTGCAATATGTAGTTTTGAACGATGTTTGGAAAATGACGTGCGTTGTTTACTGTAAAGAGATTTAACTTCTACTAGAACCAACACCAAGCACAGAATATGCAGTCTCGGATCAACTTCCAACTTTCATCTATAGTGAGAATAATGTGACAAGCAATCCCGGGGCAAAAGATGAAGTGAGCCTTGTGGCTTCGGCAAGGGAAACACTGAAGGAGGGTGTATTTTCCTTAAAACTGTACACAAAAAAATGACAAAAAATAATATAAGTGTACAGTTTTCTTTGTACACACCCCCTCTCTTCAACCTTGGATCATCAAATTCTCCGAAACTTCAATTGGTAACACTCCAAATCCTCCAAAACTTCAGTTGATAACACTCTGTAGATAAGGGAATTGTTATTTCTGAATAGCTGATATGCACAAGAGCTGATGATGTGTGTGAAGCTGCAGAAAAGTAACGAACTCTACGAGTCAAATTAATATTATGCCGATTTTTCATAGGGTAATCTTTTAGATCCTTGTTCGACCGCATTTCTCCATAGCCTGTATCTTACTCCCAGTTTATCATACGAAACTGGCCAGTTCCAAACATTTGCACCATTCAGCATTCGCTCCTGCTGGCCAAGAACCAGCTGTAGATCCTCGTTCAAAACCTGTTGATGCGGATTTTCACATTTAAGAACTCGACTAGAAAAGAATGAGTAGAGAAAAAGTAAGAAATTTATTGATCCAAGGTAAATGGCAAACTTTCACATGAAATGAGAAGAATTTCCCTGTGACTTGGGGATGCTTAGTTTATGGTTCTTGTACAGAGATAAGATTGTAGAAGTTGGTTGGTTGCAAGATTCAAGCTGAAAATTTGATACCTAGTAGTTCCGATTCCCAATAATCAACCAGAGTGAGTGATATTACCAACCAGTTAGACAAAAATATTAGCTTGAGGAGAATGCAGGCACTGCTATTGAAACATTTCAACTCAGAGCAGGAAATTCTCACAGTAAGAATTAGCAAACAAAAACTTTTACCTTTTCAGCAAAATGTCTCCAAAGGTATTCAATGAAAGGAACGTGCTTCAATATAGGAGAAAAGTCCAACGACATTCTGTACAATAACCTCGTCTTGTCTCTTGATGCAGGTATACAAACGTGGAGTTGGTGAAGATGTGTTGAACACTCTTTGATATTTTGCCCTTCTAGTTTTCCAGGTTTTGAGATTCCAATAGTTGATAATACCATACAAGGTGGTCTAAATTCCATATCTATTGGATAGGGATCCCAGTATCCTTGCAGGCCAGATGCAGGCGTCAAAAATTTCACCAAGCTGAAATTCAGATCAAATGATCAAAGAATTTGTAAGTTTTCTTTGTGTTGTAATGAAATTTGATTTACAGTTGTCTCTAAATAACAGAGGAAATATCTCAAGAGAGTCAAGTTGTGAAATGAAAAAATAGCCTTCCTTCAAAATTGAAATCTTGGATTGAGGTCAAAGTGAGAAATTGGTATTGGAGTTCAACCAACAATATTTAGCATGTCAAAGAAAAATAAGAAGAGGGAGAGAAAAGCAGTTATAATTTGTGTCACAACCAGCACAAGCAAAAGGTTCTTGGTTCTGTAGAGCACTTGACCGAGGCTTGAGCAATCTATTCATAACTCAATTAATGATCAAGGAGAGCCAAGCTTTCGCTAGAAGGCTATTTTGTTAAGGGTAAAATGAATATTTTATGAATTAAGGAAGATGACTACTCTGCAAGAAAACACTTAAAAGAATCTTATGAAAGGTCTTTACGAAATGTCCCATAATAAAATGTGCTAAAAGAAAATTTTGCCAAAAGAAGTGAGAGCAGCTTTTAGTCAATAGTTCCTAAATGATGCTAGAACTAGATTCCAATATCTAACATGTGCTCATTGCAGCAGCACGTCCTGGTCAGCTTAATTATGATAATGAATTTAATTGAGAATAACAAAACTAACCTGGGAACACTCCATCCCTTAGCAAAGGTCGAAGTATGGGTAAAAGGAGCATGTGCAAGATCCAAAAGGTTGTCCAGAAGCAAGCCATGTTCTACGGGGAGTTCCATCACAATCTGCATTTCTTGAGCACATCAGGAGTATGAACCATTATACATCCAATAAGAGAACTGTGGAAGAAATATGATAAGACAATGGTGGAGACTAATAATTCTATTTATTATATATCTCCTGGACTGGGAATTTTTGGGGCAAATTGGGCCTTTATACTTTTGTTTCTAGGTTGCCCAAGTTCCTACAATATATAAAGAAATCTGGGGCAGGTAATCATGAAAATGCCAGAGAGGTGCAAGATCTCCCACCATAAAAATTCTTCTCAATCATAAACAAAAACATGAATAGCAGTAAGTGACACCTTAGCATGTATTTGAAATAGTCAAATAAAGAATATCGAGAAATTGAGAACTTTAATTGCAGAAAGTACATACCTCAGCATGTATTTGGAATCCTGCTGGAGGCAGTAAAGAAGGAAGGGTAGCTTTAGGCGGATCATCACCTGGCCATATCCAAATCATTCCCTCCTGCTCAAAGCAAGGTAATGCTCTGATCTTTACGTCCAGTAATCTAGTAGATGGCATTTTCTCACATTTTCCATCAGTTGAGTATTCCCATCCTGACATCAGGGATATGTGAAACGAATCAGTGTCGCAACACCACCTATACCTAATTTAAAGTTTAGTTGACATATTCATATTCTAACCGTGATAAGGACACTGGATGCGACCCTCGTTTACTGAACCCAGATGTAATGGGCATGCCCTGTGAGCACAGGTGTTTTGGACACAACCAGGTTTTCCATCCTTCCCTCGGAAGATGACCCAAGGTTCCTCAAAGCAATCTATAGGGACCTGAGAGGAGTTTTTTTAGCCAATATTTTTAAGGAGAAAAGAAATGAAGTTAAAATTTGTCCAATCTTGTTTAACGATGCAAGCGAACAGCAACCCTAAAGTGCATTGCATTCCAACTTTTCAAGATGACAGCTAGGACCTGATGACCTTTTCAATAATCTGTTGAAACTGCCATGATAACCCTTAATCTATGAGGAAAGAAAACGAGAAGAAAGAAAGTAAAATACCAGTGAGTTTTATTTTTTCGACCAAAACTGCAATGTCGAAGAAGAAAGAAAATTATTTATATGCCAGTATACCAAGAGTGTTAAGGCTTTATTTTTTCCTCTTTGGATATCTGTACAAACTTGATACCTGGTTGCGCTCAAAATTTAGGTCTTTGTTCGAAATATCTTGATTAATATATAAAATCTGTTTTCAACTAACTAATGTGCTTCACACATGAATGTGAGAGAACAAATGATGCGGAACATTTTATTGATTAAACTTACCATGGTGTCATCCTTCAGATCTGCAGAAAAAGCAACAGGGTACCAGAAATTCTTCAAACGGGCATCGTATGGTTGTACAGGGCCTGACACATTTAGGCTCCTTCTTGGTTGTCTGCTCTTCACAGTGTCGAGAGATTCTGTCGAAGTACTTGGTGTTGGGGCTAACATGCTAGATTCAATTGTGTTTCTCTCTTGCAATAGCCTATCATTAACCAATGTCTCCATGTAAGCTAGCTTGTCCAAAGCAGCGCCGATCCTTGCTTCTGAAATATGTACCTGTGTGTGTAAAGAAATAAGGCATAGATTGCTGACTGCGAAAACTGAAAAACTTTAAGTATTAATTTCATTATATCATGTTTTCAAAAAAAAGGAACCTTTAACAACGTGCATTCACTCTACACCATGATGTAAAAGAAGACACTCACTTGACATCATATCTAATAAAAAAATTCCCAGAAAAAAAAAATGGCTGATGGAACTGCTTGATGTGGCTGTTGTCTGGAAGACATTTTGTGTAGTGACATATACTTCACCCCCACATATCACAAATGTCTCCACGAATAGATATCATGCAGGTGCACAATACTAAAGCAAGGATTGCAATAAATACTTTCGTTGCAATAAATACTTTCTTGGATAACAGCTTTGAGTCGTATGTGCAGCTAGTGACCATCCATTCCTAACAAACATAAGATCTTCTAGTTTGTGTTAAAATTTCCAAGCCTCGTGAAAATGTAACCAGTAATGAGTTATTGAATGCTATATCAATCTGATATAGTATACTAGCGTCTAACCTACCTGATTGTGAGCTACTGCTAGCTCTTCTTGCAACTCTGCAAGTTCCTTCTTCAGGGTTCCAATTGATTTGTATTCACGGGCAAGAGGGTTCAATACTTGCACAACCTATGTTAATATAAAATGTGAGAACACTGAAAGTGCATGGGATTACAGAAGTTAGAGTAACATTTATGTCCTGCTAATGGAGATGACACCATTCTTTATAAAACAGAATACACTGAGATGTAGGACATAAGTATTTCTTGTAATCTTAAAATAGCTGACTTCTGAAAAGAAAAAGTAAAGGATGATTTAGTTGATCAACCTTTTCATGCAAAAGCATGATTGTAAGAACATCTTGCCGGGCCTTCCAATCACAATATTGTATATCATATCTAGCCACTTCTAAAGCTTGATACACGTCCAAGAACTTGCCTTTACATTGGGGGACTTTTGACCTCGGGTCTTCTACTTCAAAAATGGTTGTCCAAAGGTTTTTCCTTTCGACTAACTCACCTTCCTCCCCGATGATAGCAGACACTGCAAATCCTCTCCGGATAGCCTGAGTCCATAAATTGCACCATGATTAAGCAAAGAATTAAATGCACATACCAATACAGTTGTGGAAATTTTGGCATATTGAATTAAACCATGCAATAGCATGAACTGTTGCACAAATTGTGGCATAACAGATATTGGCTAGTATTTAAACCAAATACTGAACCAGGGAACTTGCATAAAGAGGGGATCGAAGATCAACCAAGCTACAAATAAGATATGTCACAATCATATTCTCTAAAGAGCAACAGAAAAGGACAAGATTGAACTAGAAAGATCGAGTTGTAAGTTGTACTAATTAATTCTAAAACGAAAATGTATCTTAACATAGCCCATCCGATGCAGATCCATTACCGGACTATGCCTACACTCGAACAGTCGCACTGCATTAAAGGACTTCATGTAAAAGTTTTAAGATATTGAAAAAAGTGGCTCAGTTTATAAAAACAAGAAAAAATAATTCTATCATTTTTATACCTATCTACCACACACTATCAGTAAGGCAACTCTTTATAAAATCAGACACATGCCTTAGTAATTGATGAAAAATATGCACAAATTGCTAAAATTTTGGTGCATAGATTCGCTGATAAATCAGAATTTTGGGGAAAAATGATATTGAATAAATAAGACAAAATTAAACAGTGTGTTTCAAAACTATGCAGTTTCATCAAAGTTTAATTTGCATCAATCAAAGCACTGACTCCAACACTACCGGAACAAATAAACCAGCGAAGAGAAATCCGACTAACTCAACTAAAGAAGATCAAGGTTTCTACAAATAAGTTCCAGAATTAAAATGAACTAACACGCCCCCACCCAAAAAAAAAAAGGCAGGCAAGAAACAAGCAGAAAAGAGCACCTTTTTGGTATTAATCTTTGCTGAACGAGACAGAGAAGTCGGAATAGAAAGCGCACCAGCAGTAGCAATGGCGGACATGGCCAAAGAAACTCGGGTTTCGTCCTAAAAGTTGACAGAAACTGCTAGCAGAGAGAGAGAGAGAGAGAGAGAGTTGTGGGCATTTGAGAGTGAGATTTTTGTTTTCTTGATAAGAGGTTGGTATTGGGCGCAATCTACACTAGCCTCCCACGCATCGCCATGTGTAAATCTGAGGAAATTCCTGTGCTTAATTCGTGGCTGCTTTGTTTCCCACATTCATTGTCTTGTTTTCTTCTTCTTCTCTGTGGGGTGCATTCATATCTTCTTGATTGCCAGCTAGGACGACCGAGATATCTTCCGTCTTTTGGCTAAGGTAAGATTTGTGAAATTTACCTATATTATAGTAAAGCTTTAAAATAATTGACTTTTTATTTAATCCCGAGTTAAATAACTTCCAAAACGCTAGCTCTTTTTATCACAGTTAAAAGGGAGAAAAATCTTAAATTACTCGATGCTTGTTGAGATAACTAATGTAGCGTCTTCATACTTTTTCCCCTCTTTTTTTAAAGATTGTGCATGTATGAATGAATAGGAAATTTGAAAAAAAAAATTAAAACATTGACTTTAATGGCAAGATTAGCCTCCTTAATAGCATAGCAGAGCATACAGCATTGTGCCAACTGCTAAATGCTAAACACCTAGGTTGAGGAATTTCTAGTTTGGTTAAGCCTCTTTGAATTTTTAGGATTTTTTTTTTCAATTTTTACATTTTCAGAATATTGAAAGCTTGTTCATTTTGATATTTTCTAAAACTCGTTTACGAGGACCAGAAAATATTTTCGTAAAAAATTCTCAAAAGGACATTTGGTCATTTCAGTTCAAAAAACTGAGAGGTTGAAAACAAGAAAACTAATAGATATTTTTCATAAGTTAAACTCAAAGTACAAAATGGAATATGAATTTACAACTCAAAACTCAACAACACGATGAGAATAGAGCTTAATGACATCCAATTAGGGTTGAGCATTTGGTTTGGCGGTTTGTTCCGACCTAGAACCAAAACTGAACTGGCCATTATCGGCCTTCTAAGTAGTTTAGTTCACATGTTTAAGCTGTTAAACAGCCAAGAAAAATGGTTTTTGAAGCCAGTTCAAACAAATTCGTAAATTTTTTTTTTTAAAAAAGAAAAACTAAACTGACTCAGTTTAGTCAGTTCACTGGTCCAACTTGGTTGAACCCCTTTTTAGTACATCTAATGGTTTTACACATTTGAAAAAAATTTTAGTACTAGCAAATGATAGATTGTGACGTTATCAACTTGTCATACCTCTTAAATGGGCCAATTAATAAGTAACTTTTCTTCTTATAATTGATTTCAGTTGCTAGGCATGCGTCAATGTAGCTAAAGATCACTATAAAAGTCTCATTTTACCGCAGTAATTTCTATGGAATCAAATTAAACTCCTGTATAAAATTCGAAAACCAATAGAAAGCAACCAGCTCATTAGAAAAACTAGCAACCAGCTCATTAGCAAAACTACACTTACTGCTACTAGAACGTAATTTTCTTATACATGTAATGCTATGATGATCCAACCGTGCCTAAAATTGAGAATTTGTTTGATTCTCTTTATAAATTCTTTTTGTAATTTAACCTACTACTGATTTGATAACTGCTCCTCTTTATTAATTTTCTTTATAATTTGACCTATCATTGATTTGATGACTGTTCACTTATAACCACAAATTTCAAACTTCTATTAAATAAGAATTCTCTTTATAATTTGACCTACCACTGATTCGACGACTGCTCATTTATAATCACAAATTTCAAACTTCTATTAAATCTACACCACTCATTTCAGCTCATTGTAGTTTCTCATTATAAATCAGTATCAATAATAGAATCAAACGGCCACATATTTTTATGATTTCACCTACTACTGATTTGACAACTGCTCATTTTTAACGGCCAAATTCAAAAAAGCAAGTTCAAATATGGCCCATTTACGAAACTTGTGTAAAAATGGCCATTTTTTAAATAAAATTACATTATTACTCTTAAGCAATAATTTTTCTTTATATCTGTATATCTTTATAATTACAATTATAAATGCTGATTCTTGACATTATAGTTTGATAAAAAAATATCCATACAATTGATTTGCATATCTTGATATTTAATCGCGATAATTCTCGACGGTTATCTGTATATCTATATAGTTAAACTATAAATCTCGACAATTGAGACTCACGCGCTGACAAATTCCCGTCGCGGACCAATGCGTCGGAGTCAAAGCTGGTTCTAGGCTTCGCAAGGTGCACAAGTTTGAGAGATGTAATGATGATCAGGTGATTTTAAGGCTGCGCACCGGATTTTTCTGACTAGGGGGATCTATAAAAGGGCGGGGGGCGCCGTGGATGGATTTAGGGTTCGGGTGAGGAGAGTTGTGATTCGGTTTCAGGATTTTTTGATTTCATAATGGTGTGTAGGGTTATGTTCGGGCCGGGCCTACTAAGAGAAGGGTCATAACATGGATGTGTTTTTCCAAGAATCTGCTATGCAAAAGAAATGGGCCACCGTAGAATTATTGGGCTATAGAAACGTATTTGGCCCACCAACATAATGGGTTACCAAAATTCGTTTAAAAGTTTACCCAACTAACGAATTTTTTTTTTTTAATTTTTTTTAGAGGAGTTCATTGTGCGCTATAAATTTGTAATTGTAGTCAACTTAATAAAAGAGATTTTTATATGTAAATTGTTACATTTATAATAAATTGAAAAAATACTCTCAATTATAATTATTTTGCCCTTAGGAATAATTATTAGAAACAATTTGTAAAAATACTTATTACACTCTCAATTGTAGTTTATTATACTGACCATATTCTTCTAAATAAAATGACTCAACATTTGTAATTTGTCAATTAAAATAAGTATTTTTCTAATTACAATGGTTAATGGGTGTGTATTGGCTAATTTCCACTTAATAAATAGAGTAAATACCTCAATATGGCCCGCTTATATTTGCAAATTTGTTTTGGATGTAATTTTTTCGACACGCCGTGGTGGAATTGTTTGTGTATTTATTCCATAATTTCCATTTTTTGTTTTATTTTTATTTAGTATGTGATTATTTATTTCATTTGTTTTACTATTTTTGAAATGGAATTCTAAAAGTTTTATATGTGTAATTATTTAGTATAGATAACATATACAAAATGAAAAAAATTCAAAATTGTTTAACTATTTAATTAAAAAAATTACATTATAAACAAATTATTTAAAAACCACGTTAAATAAAAAACTTACCTGCAGAAATTGAAAAGTCGAATTTACATAAATATTAAATTAAAATGTTGACAATTATGTAACTATCTAAGTGATCATGCGTTTTTACTTATATCGTTTCCCTTCCCGTGCATCGCACGGGTAACTCAACTAGTTACAATTATGAGTGCTGATTCTCGACGTTATAGTTTGATAAAAAAAAAAAAAAAAAAAGGTCCATACAATTTATTCGTATATCTTGACATTTAATCGCGATAATTCTCGGCGGTTATCTATATATCTATATAGTTCAACTGTAGATCTAGACAGTTGAGACCCACACGCCGACGAATTCCCGTCACAGACCAATGCGGTTGGTTTTGTCTCACAATTCTGAGCAACTTTCCCTTTTGCATTCACTACAGATTTGACGATAAACGTGTAATGTAAGTCATGATTTTATGTTTCTTCAACTATGAAATTCTGCGTTCGCGTGTTATTTGGGCAGTGTTTAGCAGGTGTCAAGGAAGATTTTAATGAGTTCAATTGCTTGGATTAGTGCATGGATGAAGACATCAAAGAATTTGGGGTTTTAAAATTGATATTAAAATTTTTGTTTATGAGTAATTTTGTCTAAAAAATAGACAAATGTTTTTTTTTTTTGAAGGGAAAAATAGATATTTTTTCATAGGTTTAAAAAGTAGTCAATTTTCAGCTCGACGTGTTTCAGCTCGACGTGTTAAAAGTGATTTTTTTTGCAATTTCCCCAATATTTTTATTGGTGGCAGATACGTGACTCAAATGATTCCACCTCCGCCCCCAATACCCCGCTCCACTCGCGCCTCCATGCTGCTTCTCGTCGTTTCGTGCGACTCTTCTCCAGGAACAAAAATTAATAGAAATCAATTGCAAATGGCAAGAAACCTCATATTCTCCTCAATTACACGCACAGATACAGAATATTCATACTAAATAAACAAGAAAATACGCATAAGAAAAAGGAGAGACGAAGAAAAGTATGGCGAGAAGCAGTGGTAATAGAAGTAAAATTGATAGGGAGAACAAGGCGGGAGCATTCTTCTTGGCGACTTTAGTGATGTGGGCTGTTTCTGTCTTCTTCGAAATTGTCTTCAATAAGAGATTTGAGCTTGTTCCAATTCTTCTGGGCTTCGTTTTCTTTCAATCTGCCAACTGGGTCGTCCGCAATTTTTTGTCGCGTGACCCTCTTTTTGTTAACACGTGTGTTTCTCTCCTTCATTCGTTCGTTACTTCTGCCTCTGGTTAGATTCCCTTCTAATCTTTTGCTGCTTTGCAATTTTTGTTAATTGATTTTGTGGTTTGCCGCCGATTTAGTTTTACGTTGATGGAAAGCTTCGTTTAAGTGTGTCCATGTTATTTTATGATGATGATGATGATGATCTGGATTAACTATCTTTTTTTTCTTTTTTCTTTTTTCTTTTTTGCTGCTGAAAAAATGATAGTTTTAAAATCTGTGAATTAGGGAGAGGGGATATGTTTGCTTGTTAACTGAATTGGATTGTTTTGGTTTGTTATTCTTGAAATAATGTTTAGCATTGTTCTTGGGTGCATCGGAATTTGCCAACATTTTTGGTGATTTCAAGTAAATCTTCTTCTCATCCAGCATGTACATGTAGGTGAGTCCTTTCTGCTTTTTATCTTCCGATCTTTAGAGTTAGCGACTGTATCATAGACATGGGATGGAGTTTCTTTTTTATATTGGAAATGAGTAAAATCCTAATGAAAACTTTATGCCACTGCAGTTCTCATAATGTATGCGACAACCATAATCTGTAACATATGATCTTTTGGGTGGGGCACGTCCCCGGGGATTAGAACTTCAAACTGAAGTCAGAAATCAACTATCTAGTGTAAGAAGAAAAAGGAAGAACTACTAGTTTGCTGAAGTGGTAGGACTGGGGATCTTGTTCAATTATGTGATGTCAATTGTTTGAAGTAGAATAGAACTTTCATTCCATTCTCTCTCTCCCCCACCCCCCCATTAGGCAGGTGGAGGGTGTTCATGGGGACAGATGTCTCTCATCTAATGGTGAATTATTCACGTAGAATTTTTAGTCAATGTACTCAACTTCATTGACTGATAAGCAATATCCTACATCAACGTCAGCTACCCTCTCTGTCCCCCCCCCCTTTCTTCAAGTGCTTGTGTCTTTCATGTTTCTGAAGTAAACCTGTTCATTCTCTGCAGTGGTACTCATTCTGCTCAATCAGTTGGCTAGTAGGAGTATAAATGAGATGTTTGAGCACTCACAGTTGGTTGATGCTACTTGGCCTTTGGCATACCAATCTTTGTGCTTCTCGTGTGGCTATTTTGCATATGATCAGTTGGACATGTTGCTTTACCGGTTATACAGTGGCTGGATACCTTCAATCCTAATGCATCATTTATTGCTTCTTGTTTGCTTCACTCTAGCATTATATCGGAAAGCCACCATCAACTATCTTATTCTCACTCTTATTTGCGAGGTAAAACTGCAAATTTCCCCAAATATCATTGACAAGTCCAACCCCTCTGCATTTCATTTTGGGGATTGGGGAACTCACACCGGCATATGCACGCAGAACCATTAACCCCTTGTCAGCTTAACTGATTCTATTTTAAAATAAAATGTAGTAAAACCACATATCTCATGAGACCTCCCTGTACAGCTGTAGCATATAAATCTCAACTACTCATTTTCAGAAAATCCAATTCTATTTCAAAATAGAATTAGAGGCTATTTATCTTGGAATTTTGATTTTTCATTTTTTCACGTTGTTTGGATATTAGGCTCTGTGAAACCATTGTTAAGCTAGACAAGGAGAATGAGAGCATTTTGGCCTGGCTAAATGAGAAAGAGTAACTTACTCATTTCCAATGTTGACCATTTAGAAGATGTGTTTGCTTCCCGTTATGAATGAATCAATTTTAAATTTTATGAATGAATCAATTTTAAATTTTAAACTTTGTAATCCCTTAAAATATGAGACCCACTTAAGCATTGTCCAATTTTTGTCCACACACTCTCTGCATCCACAAAATATCCACCACTCATTCTATCAAATTATGCATTAATCCAATGACTAAGAGCCTGTTCAATGGAGCTACTTAACCTCAAAAAATTGAATTTTTGGCGATCTTGTAGTAGGCCCCTTTCCATTAATTGATTGATCTACTTACAAATTTTTACTGGTAAATGACAAAACTACGACTCCAGTATTGTGTTAATTTGTTTGACTTCTCCAATTCTGGGCTTTTGTGTAATTGAACAAAACTTGGACTTTTCAACTATTGCAGAAAGGCCCACTATGTTACCAAAAATTGATTCTTGAGGCACTAATATATTGGTGCTAAATGACTATAACTAGGCAGAAGTTGTATGTGTGCATGCATTCTTTTCTTATTATGATGACCTTTCTAAAGATTTTTGAACTAATTCAGTGACTTGTAAGATTTTTGTTTCATCCATGATATCGTAAAGTTCTTGTGTGCTATGCGGCACAATGACCTTTCTGTGCATGTTGTATAAGCAACGCCTGAACATAAAAAATGCATAAGCACTAACGCTTTCTGGATAAATATGTTTGGGGCACGTATTGTCTTTTGTTCAGTCTCGTTGTAGTTCCTGATGTTGAATTCATGATTCCCTACAGCTGCACTCGATTTTTCTTCATGTTCGGAAACTGCGACGTATGGCTGGCATCCGTGATGCCCGGAGCATGATTGTGAAGGTAGAATGGGTGCTCAACTGGTTGACCTTTGTATTCGCAAGATTTGCATCTCACGTTCTCATCATAACCAAGCTACTCCAAGATGCTCCCAAGTTTGGGAAGGGAATTGAACTCCCTCTTGCTCTCCTCGGAATGGTGGGAATGAACTGTCTTAATCTCTTTCTTGGAATTGATCTCTTTAAGGCTCACAAGAGAGAGATGAAAACACAAAATGATCATAGTGATCATCGTGAATGATTGAAGCATTAGCCTATAATCTTCTGGCTTGTGGTAGGTAAAAAAAAATGTCTTGCACAGTACTAGGTAGTATTATTAGAAGAAAAAGGTGGCTATTGTTATTGTGTTCTGTTCCCCCTACACTACATAGTTAGATTCTTTCATTTCAAGAATGTAATTTGTCTTCGGTCCATTGTATGCGATAATGTATATTTGCATGAGTTGGAGAAGAGAGAAACAGGAGGATCAGAGAGAGGATTTGTGTTGTGTAAATGAGATGGAGTTTTGTCCCCAAGTTGGTGTTAACTGTGAAGAAGTTCAAGAGGGTATGGAGGAATTATTTAGCTTCTTTTATGACGTTTATTTGGGTTAATATGGAAAAGAAAAATCGTTTTTGTGGAAATAAGACTACAACTCTGTAATTATCCATTTGGATGCCATTTATGTCAATTTTCCAAAACTGCTGTAGAAATGGTGCACCCTTACGCTGCTTTCTCTAATAGGCCCGGAGACAATATTCGAGAAGAGTTAAATAACGTTCGATTCCAGTTATTATCGATTTGGTTCTAGAACCAGCCGATCAGTTCTCTACAGAACTAATCCCATGACATGTTGGAATATACTTCAGTCGGGATATTTAACAGAAGAACTAATTCTACGACATGATAGAATACGTTGGTCGGGTGTGATAGAAGAACTAATTCTATAACATGATGGAATACGTCAGTCAGGGTATGTGACAGTAGGAAATAGGTCACGTTATTGCAGTAATAATCTAATGTCAATGTCTGACTACATTGTGCCACCAGAAACTGATGTGGTCACATCATAGGCATTAGATCATTTTCACACATTATCAGTTGATATTAAATAAAAAAATAAAATAAAATTTAGAGGTCGTTGATTTCAATCATCCAAGTTGATGTTTTCTCATGTTGATAGCTAAACTTTGATTTATTCCAAATGAATCACCAAATTGTAATTTTTAATTCATTTTAGTGGCAACGTAAGTCTATTTTGTAAATATTTTTATATTGATATATGCCATAATTGAGACATTTGAAAATTTCTAGGCTTGATCCTAAGTAAGTAGATGTAGAAGTTGTATGGGACAAAATATCCTGATTCGTACACGTGAAAATATAAATGTAGATTGGTTTTGTCGTAAGGTAAAAGAAATGTGTGCCTCTAAATGGGGTGAATTTTCATGTTGGGCGTAGCCCAACTTGTGGCATTTTTTTCTTTCTTTTTGAAATTGCTTGTGCAGTTTTTTATGAAAATTTTGATTGATATTTTAACTTTTTTTTTTTAAAGAATTGATATTTTAACTTTTAAAACTGCAAAAATGATAGTGTTTAAATGATTGAGTGATCTTTTATTATTCTGGTCTAGTTATTTGTTTACAAGTTACAATGGCTACTCTTCCTCATTATTTGAATGATTATTATAAATAATTGCAACCTTTCAGCTTATTTGATTGAAATTTTGTTGACTTATATATGATTATTACACCTTGTTTGCCTAGGTTATATTTTAATCATATCATCATATCATATAATATATAATACAAGAATTTTCAATTAGATTTGGATTCTCAATTGTAATTTTCCAGCCCAAAATTTTGCTGACCTCATCATGATGTTACACAATGATTTGGGTCGAATTACTACCTCTACAGATGGTACCCCAATTGGTTTTATTTTTTATTTTAGTTATTTAATTTATGAAAGTATAGTAATTCTCATAATAATGAGTAAGTGAAACTAATGCTCCGTCAATTGTTTCAAAGGCGAACTGCAAAATATTGCTAGAATAATCATGAAATTCTTCTTTAACCTTAAAGACGCACCTTTCCCTTGAATTATATGCTTTCATATACTTTTCTCTATTCCTTCAATCTTCAATCTTTCTATAATTTTCAAATTTCATTCAATAATTCCTCTCCTTCTAAAATCACAAAATTTCATAATTTTCAAATTTTCCTTTCTTAAAGTCCTTGAATATATGGAAACCAAACCCCAAAAAATGTTTCTTTTCTATTATTACTATTTATATATTATTATTTACTAGAATTCTCACATATGCGCTACACAGAAACTCTAAAAGTAAAAATAACAAAATTCATTTTAGTTTATACAAAAATTTAATAAATTACTAATACAACTAATTGAATCATATATTAGCAGTATGAGACATAAGTTTTTATAATCATTCTACCATATCTGGATTTATTTGTCGGTAATATTTTTTGCACCATTTAATTCTACGTAAATAAAGATTAATTGAGGTGATTTAATAAAAGTAAAATGTTTAATAGAAATTATTGAACAACTATTACAGCACAATCATATCAACCTGTGGTCCATTGCTCACACAAATAATACAACTCCAAATATAGTAAGACTATATTTAAAACGACAAATTGAATTTTTTGTTTCATGGAAAATTATCAAAAAAATTCCAATTTCATTAAACAATCGGCAAATTGGAGTATTATAATTTAAAAAAATCAATTTGATTTATTGCATTGCAATAAACATATAAAAAGCTCTTCAGAAATCATTAAAAATTGAAATTTACAATTAAAATTAAGTGGTATAGATATTTAGAAATTTATTGGCTTAGAGACATGCTCTACATATGTTTTATTTTAACTATATTTATATATAAGTGTAGTGATGGTTTTTCTTCTCTTTTAGCATAATTAAAGAAATGGTAATTCAAGAAGCAGTAATTTGAATAATAAATATTACTATGTTTTTTTTAAACAAAACGAATACTTGCGAAGCTTCAAATTAAGTTCAAGTGTGTACCCAGAAAAAATTTAAAAAAAATCTCATCCAAGTGAATTTATCAATTATAAAACATCATATAATTAAGTCGAGTAAGGTTTTGCATTATATGACAGCATTAAAATAACGATGCCCAATTAAAAAAACTAACTCAATCAAATTGTCAAAATTGAAATCAAATTGATAGTAAAAATAACAGATAAAGTAAACATTCCTTATAAAGCTAATTATATTAAAATTGTGCAGCAAAATAAATAAATAAATGGTATATATAGAAGGTGACATCATAAATGATATCACCAAATATTTTAAGAAGCAAAACAAATAGAGAGAAAAAATATCCACCACCTTACTCCTTTAATTAATATATATATATATATATACATATATTATTTAACATCATAGATTTCATGGAAATCATAAAGTTGAATTAAATTTTTTCAAAATTGTGACAGTTTACGTTTACGTTTTAAGCGTTGTTTTTTACTATTATTCCAATTGGATAAAGTTTTTTAAATTATTGTCTATAAAAATTTTACATTGCTACTTGCCATGGATAACAAGCTAGGTGTATAAATAAAAAAATCATTTTTGTTAAAGAAATTAAAACTTAGCCACTATTGATCACTATGATCGAGTTTCTTAATGAAAGTCTTCCGAATATAAAACAATTTGAAATTTGTGTAGTTTTGTCAATATACAAGTTTTTTCCATGCAAAGTTAACTCATTAATCTAGATAATGCAAAAAAACAAACACCTACATTAAAACGAAATTAAAAAAAAAAAATTGGAAAACTTCTAAGCCTCATTTTAGAGTTTTAAAATTTAAACTTTTCTTATTTAGATATTCATCATGAGTTTTCAATAATTTATATTGGCTTATTAGTTTTTTATATTCCTTTTTTATTTTTGTTTGCTCATTTCTATTTTTTTAGCATTTATATATAATTACGAGTTTTTATAATTTTTTATTATCCGCTACCGATGTATATGGCCGATACGCATTAGTAGACTGTTAATTGATAATATGAAATAAGTTAGATGATTTAAAAGTGCAATATAGTAAAGCATTAATCAAGCACATAAGTTGGGTAATTATTAATATAGTATTAATAAAATATTAAATCAAAACTGTGTATTTATTCTTTTTGTTATGCAAATCCGATAACACGTATTTATTTGATATTTTATTATTCATTGTTATTGAACTTTTTTGAAAATCAATATTCCCGTACAACACACGAGTAAGAGGCTAAACTCATAGTTGCAGTAGTTGACTGTGATATGATTATATCTAGAGATAGTAATGGTGCATGTTTGTCATATCTTGGATTCGCCCAACGAGTCTTGAAGTTACCCCAAACCCGCGTCAAACATACAAAATTCATATGGTGGGTCAAGGCAGGTCTGGTAATGGGGCGGGATGGGACGCTACCATGACCCACGAAAAGACTTATGAATATTTTCCTCTTTTAATTAATGTTATGTGCAACGCATTATTAATTGATGAATGTAAAATAAAACAAAACCTTTATTTAGAATTTTAAAGTTCCCAATATTAACTAATATAATAACATGATTCTTTAGATCGGAAGAGCACAAAATTATTTCAAAAAAATAATATAATAACAAAATAAAAATAAATTGCTACAGATTAATGGGTCGATCGGTCAACTTGACATCTTTAATAATTTCTACACATTTTTAGAATTAAATTTATTAAAAATAAAAAAAGGAAATGCTTAGTGGGTCACTGGTCTATGGGGTGGGTCCAACCTAACTCGCACCCGCCCTGAACCCAAGCGGGGTAGACATTGTTGCCACATACTCGTCTTTTTGCCCCAATTAGGCGTGGTGGGTCAATCCTATTAGGGGCAGTTCTCTACGAGTTTAATGGGCTAATGTATCAAATTGTCATTTCTAATTTTTTGACTGCTAATTATTACAACTATATATAGGTTGATCGTGTGAACTTGCACAACGTGTTTGGAAGAGACATAAGTTTGAACTCAGGCATTTTACTACAAACATCCCATAGTGAATTGTAAGTCTCATATCAATTCATAATTTTATACAATACAACTGATATATTGTACTTTATTTATGATACGCAAGTCAATTTTGATATAAATGTACACTACAACTCTACCCATGTAACGCACGGGTGAAAAAAATCTAGTTTTTACATGTTAATTGTTGACAAGCATGTGGGGGTGTAATTAATGTAAATACCCAAAATTTTACTTCATTTGTCGGCAAAAGATACTTCACTTTTTCTTTTTTATCTATCTCAAATTATATTCTCCTTATCTTAGTTAATTTTTTATTATTATTAATTTTTTAATATACTCTCATTTATTTATGATGTATAGTAATCAACAACAAAAAATAATTAAAGTAAAATATTAAATAAATCAAATGATATATTAGAAGATATATTATTAAATTGTACATTTCAAATTTTGAATAACAATAATAAAGTTTTCTTAATCTATGTGAAAAATAAAATGAGAATATCTTTACAGGACGGAGGGACTATATATTAGTAATGATCTCTACCAAATGTATAGCAAAATTATCTCATCATACACATATAGTGAAAGATTATTGGGATAATTATGTAGGCCTTACATACAGACAGCCCACAATGTATAGGTTTTCCCAATAATCTCTCGCTACGTGTGTGTGTATGGTGAGATACCTGATAGAAGATCATTTTTGACTAATATATACCTTCATGAAGATATATTATATGTGTGTGTGCGCATGTGTGTGTTAACATACCCTTATACCTATCTAGCACGAGGGTATGTTAAAATTTTTTATATACATACAATTGAAATAACTAAAAATTTGTATGACTTGGTAATTAGTTTCGAGAAATTTTATTTTTTCCACACAGACATATTATTATACATGCGTGTAATACATGGTACACATTCAAACTATATGTGTGAGAGTACTTGTAGTTTAAATGTTTAACACATATGCATACATATATAATAAGATATCTGTATGTAGACAAAATAAAATTTCTGAAATAATTTCCTAATGAGAAAAATAAATTTCACCTTGAAGCCGTCATTGCTTAGTCAAGTAATCGTCATTGCTTAGTTCTTAGTGATGCAAATATATAAGAAATATGCATAATGGTAAGATTATTGTCAACCAAGATACAGGCTTCAGCCTTGAACTGTGACAGAGAAAAGGAAAACCATAATCCTCATATCATTAATTTCAGTTTGTCAACACGTGTACCTGTCCTAAATGAAACATAATTAATTCATGCCAAAAAGCAAGTGTCTCTACTTTCTAGAAATAATCTAATATGATGAATATGATTATTGAAAGTTTGAATCAGTTATTATTTATTTTTTTTCACTTGTGCAAATAGTTCGAAACTAAGTCAAAGGGGCTGCTTCTTTATCAAATGATTTTGGACCATTTAACTTTGTCCTTAAAGTCCATTATTATTTTCAAACATTACACATGTGACAATTTATTTAATTAAAAAAAGGACAACAAAATCTTTTGAATAGTGTAGTTATTAGTAGTGGTCCGTGCGATACAACACCAACAGAATTTCGCGACATTTTGCACATTTTGCACATTTTTATTATATTTATTATTCAAAAATCATATATAATCATATTAATGTTGACTAACTAAAGGTTGGACCATTTAAGTTTGTCAAAACTTCTGAAGTGCAACTCAAAAGAAAAAGAAAAACAAAAAACTTCTCATTAAGCGTGTATCTTTAAAATTAGGCATGTGACGATTTCCCTTCCTAGAAAATAAGAGGCTGTCAAAAATTTTCAGCTTATTTATTAGGTGTCCAAAACGGCGAAACCTACTAGAATTGCCATGTGTCCTATTGTGAACCAATTATGATTTAACCTTTTTTTTAAAAGGAATTATGATTTAACTTAAATATAACTAGTTTTAAATTTCAAATATATTTTCTTAAAGTATACGTATAATCTGTAGTATAAGGCTAATTAATCTGTAGTATAAGATTAATTATATCTACAACACTCATTTTATTAAACACACCACATTTTTATTAATGTGAACAATCATAATCTTTGTTTCTTATTTATCTAAGCCTCTAAAAGTTTTTGCTACATTGTTTCTCAAATTTTTTATTTAATTATCATATCATATTCTTAAGGATTGAATATATTTTAAAAAAAGATTATTTTGACACCTTAAAATCATATGAAAATATATAGTTGTGTATCATTAGATATTATATTTTGTTTTTAAAAATTTTAAGTAATTCTCGTAATGAAATTTTTGGAATCAATATATCATTCGATACAAGATTTCATGATAAAAAAATGCTAAAAATAATATATGAATAAAACTAAATAAATGATGTAAGTGTAAAGAATGAAAAATATAAAACATAACAAATATAATTAAAATGTGGTGTGATTAGTAAAAAAATATGGTGTTAATATAATTACCCATAGTACAAATGCATATAGATTTATATCTTAATTAACTGCAATGCAAATAAATATACAAACCAACATAGATATTGAAAAAACTCACACAAATTTCAAATTTTGAATACAGTGAACATGTTAAATATTGTTATGTTTTGTGCATAAATAAATATAAGACGTGTTAAAATTATATATAGTTTACAGACTAAGAGTGATAGCTCAAGTAGTAAATAACACTCTACCAGGATAAGATATTGAATTCGAGCCCATACCCTTCTATAAAATTCCCCCAACTCTCCAAAAAAAAAAAAAAAAATTATAGATGGTTTACATCATCACATGATGAAGTTTCCTGAATTTGAACTATAATTCTAAGAGTTGTGCCATGAGAATAAAATGAGATACAAAAATTTAAACAAAACTGACACATAGCAATATCTTATTTTTCAACACATCACATCACATTTATATCAATGTTAATTATATGCGACACTTGTCATTTTTTCACTTTCTTTGTCTCTTTTTTTGTCTATATAGAATTATTTTAATTATAATTAAAATTGAAATAGCCTTTTTTGGGAGGGGGTGCTTTCGGGGGGGGGGGGGGGTGGGGGTTGCCAACGTGTCAACACGGTCTAGAAAAATCAAGTCTATCTCAAAACTTATCTTTAAATGCTATTTGTAACAACAGTTCAATTAGAATATTTTAATTTTATTTAATTATTATATATATAATATTATATTATATTCCCTCCCCGACAGACTCCTTATAATATTCAAATAAAAAACAAAAACTCAACTTTTGACCTTGTATATTCCTCCAAATGCTTGTTTTTTCCATGACAGCTCCAAATGATTCTTAATACCATATAAAAATATAAATAGAATGAATAAAACAAAAATTAATTAATTATATGAATCAACGTACTAATATTGGGTAATTCTAGATTAGATTCTCACTCGTACATTATAAGAAAAGAATACATATCAATTATTTAAAACAATAAATAATATAAAATTTTGTATGAGTGCAGTACTAGTGGGACATAATACCAACTACTAATATTATACCACATTGTGTCTGGTACCATAACGGTACAACACGTCTAGTGCCTGATAAAAATTCATTTGGGGAAAAAAAGGAACAAAGTAAAAGCCTCCTAAATGTTATCATTTGAATTTATTGTAGTGTGTTAATAATTTTACAAACTAATAATTTAATTTTGTATTAGATGCACATTTAGAGCATTAGTCTCGATTTATGTTTTGCCACGTGCATCTATGTTTGCAAATATATGTATTTTCCTTCCCCTGTAAATCGATGTGTGCAAAAATGAATACATGTTTCATTTTTAATATCCACTTTTATAACACTTATTTTTATTTTATTATATAATCCGATGTGAAAATCTATACATCCTAATATGCATATATTAGTATATATATTTGTTTTAAAAAGACATTCATATTATATTTGTATTTATTAGTTATTAGATGGATATCTCTTCATTAGATAATTTGTAAAATTTCCAACCACGCCTCCAAAAAAATAAAAATAAATAAATCTGACTACCCTGAGAAAAATTCATAGCTCTTCCCCTGCTTTTTCACCTAATTTTCACAGCAAATTCCCTTCTCTTTCTTCTCATCTTTCCTTTTCGAGTGCTTGAGGATTCTTACTTCCTAATCTACTGTTTTAATTGTTAATTTTCTCCGTGCTTTTGATTATTTCCTAATCCGCTTCTAAAATCTCTACCATACGCATTTTAATTTCCTAAATCAACGCCAAAATCTCTGTGGTAATGCATCTTAATTTCTTAAATCAATGTTAAAATATTGACGATTTATTTTCTTTGACAATGGGGAGTTCATATGAACTTAGGCTATTGATTTTAGGGTTAATTGGTTGAGAATTTGGTCTAAAGACTGTGATAGATTTAATAATTTGGTCCAAATACTTAAAGTAAATTCAAGAAGATATTAGATAAGTAGAAGAATACTGGAATGACGAAAAAATTAGTTGAATTATCTATTTTTAAAAAATTCGGTCGTTTGAATAAAAACCTTAAATAAATCTCTCAACTTACTATATCAATTCAATATATGGCACAATCTCTCTTATTTATAATGTAGATCTATTAGTTCATAAGAAATTTTAGATCTTATTCTGTATGGATATTATATTGTCATCGCTTTATTTGACTAATACAAACTAAAGTATGTTATTTTTATCTATCTCGTGTTGAGGCTGTACTCTTTATTTCAAATATTTTTCCTAGGCACATGCATTATTTATTTGTAGATTCTTTATATGGGTTTGACACCTTTATTTTAACAAATGACATGAATAAGCCTACTCCAATTTTTGTTATATAAATCTAATTTAATATTATTATTGTTTCAAGTTTCCATGGAGATAGTCGTTCTTGGCTAGGGGAAGTTTTTGTGTTTGACTCCTATAGTGTCAGTTGTGCTGCACAGGTGATGATTAAAGTCCTGTCTTTTTTGCTCTCAAATTACATAGAAAATTTTTGATGTAATATATGGTATCCATGTTTTGTGCTACTTTGAAATTATATGTTTGAAAGTTCCAAAGTTTTCTTTATTTCTCCCTTAGAATTTGATGTTATTGAATGATGATCAAGTATTATTAACTAATTTTTATATTTTATGCAATTATAACATGGTTGAAAATAAATAAGAAAAACTTATAAGGAAGTACAAGACGTTTTTAAGTATGATTAGTGGTATTTCACAATCAAAGCTGTAATCTTTTGAAAGCTAAATCACTCATTTTATTATTATTATTATTATTATTATTATTATTATTATTATTATTATTGCTTCCTTATCTTTTTACAGGGAGATATGAATAGGGAATTTATTTAGATTCTCAGAAAGTTGGAGAATACAGGATTTGGATACAACTGGCTTGAGGGCCACGCGTTAGACTGAATTTCTTACTACTGGAGCATAGTATTTTACCGATAGCAGCTCCTGCTGAAGCAATTGTAGCAGCTCCGGCATTTACATTTATTTTTGAATGATGTGGCCTTTAACGAAGAGCAATCATGAGGATTGATTACCCAAAATCTAGAGCTTTAATTTAGTTTGAGGGATCGAGAAAAGATTCACTTTTAAATTGGGTTCTTATTGAAATTTGGATCCAGCTAATGTGTCGGTAGTTTTTCAAGATATCCACTGAAATCTTTGTTATTTTTGAATAAGTTTCTTATTTTTGCCTTCATTACCTCTTTTTTGGTAATCATATAATGTACAAAATCGGTTTTGTTAGCTAAATATATTTTGAGTTTTTTTAGCGAGCTATAAAAAAATATTTTATAAATATCGTAAATATTATTTGTATATAGGTTGTTGGGTATTACGATAGGCTAAATTAGAACATGTTTATTAGATTCACATATATGATAAAAGCTGTGTTTATAAATTGGCCCAAATTATTATATTACTATGTCAAAAAAATATTAAAAAAAAAGAAAGATAAAATGACTTGGTGCTAAATGTTTTTGTTTAATCACTTGAGAAAAATTGGGGAATTACAAATACATCCTAACAATATTAGCTTTTGTTAATTTCGTCTCATATTTAACAAGTAATTAACCAACTTAATAATTAAATAAACAGTGGCATAATCATTGAATTTTAGGATTCCACAATATACCGAAATAAGAGGAAAAAACTTTATTAATATACTATATGGTCAAACTATATCATATGGTGTTAGATCGAGACTAATTGTTTGACACAAGCCTATCATCAAATTGAGCAATATATTAGAGATTATTCATTTTAAAAGTACAGTGGGATATATATTGAATTCTTTTTTATCTTAAAATATTCGTTACTTGATGATCTATTTTATTTTTAATTATCATTTTTAAAATGTCTTTCTGTGTAATACACAGGTGCCTTACTGGTTCAAAAAAAAAAAAAAGACAAAAACTCAACTGTTGACCTTGTAGATTCCTTTAAATGATTGTTTTACCATGACAGGTCCAAATGATTCTTAATACCATATAAAAATATAAATAGAATGAATAAAACAAACATTAATTAATTTTATGAATCAACGTACTAATATTGGATAATTCTAAATTAGATTCTCACACGTGTATTACAGGGGAAGAATACATATCAATTATTTAAAAAAATAAATAATATAAAATTTTGTAGGTTTTTTTGGGTATGATAAAATTTGTCAAGGTTATGTTGCCCAATAAAAAAAATTAATTTTTAACATCAACTAAATAATAATGTAATTTTTTTTGTCATACTAATGTAACTATAGTTTACAACAAATTTTAACTCGATTGTTATTGTTAACACAAATAAATATTATTTTACTTTTTTTACACTAATTTAGATAAATGGCATAATATGAAATCATATCATGATATCATATCATATCATCATAAATGGCATAATATGAAATCATATCATGATATCATATCATATCATCATATAATATATAATACAAGAGTTTTCAATTATATTTAGATTTTCAATTGCAATTTTTCCGCCTATAATTTTGCTGACATCAGCATGGTGTTGCAAAATTTTTCAAAATTATTACATAATTCCTCCTCTTCTAAAATCACAAAATTTTATTTTTATATAATTTTCAAATTATCCTTTCTTAGAATCCTTGAATCTATGGAAACCAAACCCTAAAAAATATCACTTTTCTATTATTACAATATATATTATTATTGGTTATTATTTATCGTTGTAGATTGCATGAAAATCATAAAGTTAAATTAAATTTTCTTGAAATCGTGACAGTTTATGCAACACTTTCATGTATTATACGGGCGTAGTGATTATATATCTGTGTATCGTGACGCAGTTGTTACAGGGTACGAGGCATTACATTTTAAGTATTATTCTTTACTGTTGCTCCAATTGGATAAATTTTTTAAATTATTGTCTACAAAATTTTTACGTTGCTACTTGCCATACATAAAACTTTAGATCTGTAAATAAATAAAAAAATAATTTTTCTGTTAGAGAAATTATAACCCAACCACTATTGATCTCCATGATCGCGTTTTTTAATGAAAATCTTCCGAATATAGAACAATTTGGAGTTAGTGTAATTTTATCAATATACAAGTTTTGTCAACACAAAGTTAACTCAGTAACCTAGATAATACAAAAAAAAACTCCTTCATTAAAACCAAATTTAAAAAAAAAAATGAAAAACTTATAAGCCTCATTTTTTAGTTTTAAAAATTAAACTTTTCTTATTTGGATATTCACCACAAGTTTTCAATAATTTATATTAGTTTATTAATTTTTTATATTCTTTTTTTTGTTTTAGTTTGCTCATTTATTTCTTTTTTTGTTATCATTTATAAATAATTATGAGTTTTTATAATTTTTTTATTATACGCTACCGATATAAATTTGACGGTGAGTAACTGTTCAATTTCTTATAGATTAGTATTTTTTAAAAATTATTTTTCATGCCACTGAATTATTTGAAAATGAATGCATTATAAACTAATTGTCTGGTATTATCTCCATAATCGGGTTTCTTAATGAAAATCTTCCGAATATAGAACAATTTGGAGTTAGTGTAATTTTATTAATATGCAAGTTTTGTCAACGCAAAGTTAACTCACTAACCTAGATAATACCAAAAAAAAGAAACTCCTTCATTAAAACGAAATTTTTAAAAAAAATTTTGAAAAACTTATAAGCTTCATTTTCGAGTTTTAAAAATTAAACTTTTTTTATTTAGATATTCATCACGAGTTTTTAATAATTTATATTAGTATATTATTTTTTATATTCCTTTTTTTATTTTAGCTTGCACATTTCTTTCTTTTTTTGTCATCATTTACAAATAATTATGAGTTTTTATAATATTTTATTATCCGCTACCGATGTAAATTTGACGGCGAATAACTGTTTAATTTCTTATATATTAGTATTTTTTTAAGAATTATTCTTCATGCTACTGAATTATTTGAAAATGAAGACATTATAAACTAATGATCTAGTATTATCTCTATTTCTTTATTATTTATCTTGGTTTGATTTTCAAAATTTTATTTTTAGAGTTCTTGATAATATGGAAATCAAAATTTATTTCAAAATAACTTATATTATAAATGAAAACTTATATCATAATAATAACTTTGAGTAATCAACGGATTTATTTTCTTTTTTTGTGCAATAAAAATCTATTTATCTGCATCACACCAACAGCTAAAGATACACATAATATAATTCTGTCATAATAATATATAACTAAATTTTATTTTCTTGTGCAATAAAAATATATTTATCTACATCACACCAACAGTTAAAAATACACATAATATAATTATGTCATAATAATATATGACTAAATTTTAATTTTTTGAAATCTATGATCTAACTTAAAAATCTCTGTAACTATTTTTTTAGTCTTTGTTTCTATGTCATTATGTTGCAACGAATAAGTTGTAGAGGATATAAAAAAATTATTTTTTTAGTCTTTTTTCTCTATAGATGTGAATTTTTCAAAATATCGACTGAATTCATGTTGTTATTTCATGTGATTTAATTATCATATTGTGACTATTTATTATTTTTTGAGATCGGAAGAGCACACGTGAATTTTTTTATATGAAATATTGGGAATTTATCTCGCCGTGCAACGTATCGGTTGAATACTAATTTATCGATATTTTAATTTGACGAAGATAACAATGAATTTTAGAGAAAATTTTGTGAACAAAGAGATATGAAACCCACAAGAAGAAAATGAACTACACAAAATAATTACTCCATCCATTCTGATTATCTGATCTTATCAAAAGAAACTTTTTTAGGATGTCGCATATATATGGTTTCTATTTATATTAAAAGTCTAAGATTCCTTGTATTTCTTTAAAAATATATAGCTATTTAATATTTTAATTATAACTATCAATTTTGAATTTTGCTCATAAAAGGGGTACATCTGGAGGGTACTTTCTCATGAGTATGAAAATTTTTATGTGAATAAGTATCCAGGGAACACGGGTATATACATGCCCGACACGTATTATTAGACTGTTAACTAATAATATGAAATAAGTTAGATGCTTTGAAAGTAAAATATAGTAAAGCATTAATCAAGTATATAAGAAGGTAACTATTAATATAGTATCAAAATTATATATTTATTGTTTTTGTTATGCAAATCTGATAACACGTTTTTGTCTAATATTTTATAGGGCGGGTTAAGATAGGTCCGGTCATAGGGCAGGGTGGAACGCCACCATAACCCTCTAAAAAATTCATGAATTTTTCTTCCTTTCAATTAATGTTATGTGCAACGCATTATTAATTAATAAAACTAGAATAAATCAAAACCTTTATTTAAAATTGTAAAATTCTCAACATTAACTAATATAATAATATGATTCTTTCAATTCGATAGAAAAATTCTGTCAAAAAAATAATATAATATAAAAAATAAAAATAAATTGCTACAAATTTATAGGCCGATAGGTTAAATTGCCGTATCTAATCATTTCGAAACATTTTTAGAATTAAATTTATTAAAAAAAGAAAGAGATCGGAAGAGCGTAGTGGGTCATGGGTCTATGGGGCGGGTCTAACCTGACCCGCATCAGCCCTTGACCCACTGTGGGGTTGACAATATTGCCTCATACTCATCATTTTGCTCTGATTAGGCGTGGCGGGTCAATCATATTAGAGGCAGCGGCGGAGCCAGAAATTTTAAATTAGAGGGGCAAAAATTTAAATTGAAAAAAAAATCTTTATTTTAATTAAGACAAATTTTACATATTGGATAATACTAATTCCGACGTAAATATTACATCCATGTTGAATAACGTGATTTTAAACATAGACGTCTCTTATATATTATATTAGATAACTTATTTATATCACTTAATTAATTTCAACTTATTAAAGAAATGTTTTTCTCTTCTGCTTTTAATATCAAATAAGATATTAATATAAATTTCAATCGTACTTTAAAACTTTAAATAGTAGAAATTCAAGAATCTTACAAAAATTGTGTATATAATAATATGTTGAAATGGACAATTTTCTTATTTTATGTTAGCTTAGATACAGTACACTCTAAAATCTTCATTGAATTTTTTTATTAATAAAAAAAGGAGGACAAAAAATGGCATTTTGCAAAACTTTAGGAGGGCAACTGCCCCCTTTGCCTGAACGTGGCTCCGCCACTGACTAGGGGTAGGTCCCCACAAGTTTGGGTTGATGTTTCAAATTATCATCCCTAATTACTTGACTGTTAATTATTATAACTTTATATAAGTTGGACATGTGAATTTACACAACGTGTTTAGATGATATCAGAATTATGAACTCAAGTATTTAACTATAAATATCTCATAATGAACTGTAATTTTCATATCAATTCGTAATTTTATACGATACAATAGATATTGTACTTTATTTATGATATATTGTCCACATTCATACATCAATTTTAATATAAACGTACATTATAACTCTATCCGTGCAATGCACGGGTGAAAAAATCTAGTAATTACTAGTTGGACGGTTACACGTACTCTGAAAATATTTCTTATTCGAAACTAATAAAGTCAGATATCATGAAGATATATAAATTAATAATATATCAAAGTAGTCATGTATAAAATTGTCGTAAGTATCTATATTATTTATCTCTAAATCAAAGGTAGTCTAAATATGTTTTTCCCGTCGAAACGATTTGTTGACGACAAGTGTGCGTCACTTATTACACCATCATTTATTTATTTATTTATTTATTTATATACATTTTAATATCTATATAAATTAATATGATATTCACTTATCTAATTGTGTGAATTATTTGTGAAATTTTAGATTTCTTAGAGGCGGTAAACATTGTTATATGCTTTTTGGTCAATTATTATAATATTATTTAGTAAAAGGGAATTAAATCTCATAAATTAGTATTGGATATAATTCACTCATGTGATTGAAAATCATTTATTTATTTATTTTTGTGATGTTGATTTTATTTAATAATTTCATGCTACTTTTTGTGACAAAAGAATATAGGTGAAGATAGAAATGAAAAGTATAATAGTTGCTTGGTACATTATTTTTTCACTACTTAGCAGTTTTATTACTGGATAATATCTTATATTTATATTACATTTATTATTCTTCCTGCTTTTATGATGAACATGCAGTTGGATCTATAATTTAGTATCTCTCTTTTTATAGTTATTTTTGTTATCGTAATGATATATTTAGTTGCTATTTTTTTTGTAGATGACACTGATCAATTGATTAGATGTCAAAAAATCAATTCTTCAATGTTATGGTATAGGATGATGGTTTCAGATCTTTAAATGAGCATTGTTTAATAGTTTTGAGAAAAACTATTATGAGTAGTCATCTATTGTAGAACAACTACAAAATAGTGTTATAAACACTATACAAATTACTGCCGTAATACATAAATGTATAGTTCATACTATCTTATATATCTATTAGTTTATATGCTAGACATGATTATATCATGTTATGTTATTGTTTTTAAAAATTGTTTATTTTCCACATTTATCTTTCTCAATTTTCATTATATCATTTAATTTCATTAAGCATACAAGACGGAAAGTAATGGTGGACGCCTGAAATTTCATTCTGTATTATATTCTTTATTGATTGATTATTTATATTATTATATTAGCTGATAATCAATTTGTTTGTTATATAGATTCATCATGTGTTAACAGGTGTTGGATATAGTCATTTTGTTTTGGTAAAATGTATATTCACATGTTTTTAAGAAAACCACACATATGCATGATGCTCTTTAGAATTATACTTTTGAACGATAAAATTTTATCGGCTCATCTACCAGTACAACGCACGAGTACGAATATTAGTTAATATATATATCAACTAAATGGAAGGAGTTGCAGTAATTTTGTACTGCATTTTTTGAGCCAAAAAATATGTTAGTAGGGTCTTTTTAGACATTTTATTTCATGCTGAGGTAACATGTGTGGTATTATGAATTTTTCAATTTTTTTAAAATTTTTTAATTCACTTTTGCCATATCTAATCACCGTTTTGAAATAAGAGTCACTATTAAATTTAATAACTAATTGATCATTATCATAATTTAATCGTTTAAATTATAAATAAATTTGATTATCCAATTGTCTAACATATCTTGAAATTTATAGTTCATAATAATTAATAGAAATTAAACATATATATCGTTAGTTTAAATTAATTGAAATTATAATTGTAATTTTTTCTTAAATTTTCCCAATATAAATGAATATTAATAACTACGACTATTTTATATGTGACTACTTGTATGTATTATTAATTTATATAATTTTCATGCTATATGACTTTATTAGTTTCGAATAAGAAAAATTTTCACAATACACATAATCGCTCAACTAGTAATTATTTTGCACAATTTCATTTATCTAAATTAGTGTAAAAAATAAAATGATATTTATTTTCGTTAACGATAACAATTGGATTAAAATTTATTGTAATTTATAGTTAACTTAAGATGATAAGAAGAAATTACATTATTATTTGGTTGATGTTATTAATTATTTCTTATTAGGTAACGTAGCCTTATAAAATTTCATTATAAAAAAAATTTATAAAGTTTCATATTATTTATTTTTTAAATAAATTGATATGTATTATTCCCGTACAATCTACTATTCATTTATACAGGGAAAATTTAAAAAAAATTACAATTATAATTTTTAATTAACTTAAACTAACGATATATATTTAATTTTTATTAATTATAAATTACAAATTTCAAGATATGTTAGATAATTGGATAATTAAATTTATCTATAATTTAAAAAATTAAATTATGATCATTATCTATTAATTATTAAATTTAATAGTGAATTTTATTTCAAAATGGTGAATAAATAAGGGAAAAGTGTTAAAAAGATTTAAGAAAAAATCAAAAGATTTAGAATATCACCCAAGTTACCGCAATATAAAATAAAATGTCTAAAAATATCCTACTAACAGATTTTTTTGTAGAAAAACTGCTGTATAAAAGTACCGCAGCTCTTTTCATTTAATTAATATATAGATATTCACCCTACATCCACCCCTTTAAATTACTTACGTATCATGATAAATTAGAAACAAAATTATCGCAAATAAGCAAATCTATGGGGAGGATATTAGGTAAACATGAGATGATGTGTATTTGTAACATTACCCACTAATATTTACTTCAAGGTATTTAAGGTTGATTATAACTTATTTATGTAATTAGTTTCTTTCTTTCTTCTTTTTTGTCCTTTTACGCATCATCACAAGCATGTTTACAAATTTGTACTGAGGATGATGTGATAGAGATATGTTATATTCCCATTTCGTCTATGATATATATAAATATGATAAGTAACTGTTATTTATTTGCTTGGTAAATGATATTATGAGTCGTGATTTTTATATAGCGTGATTCTTTAAACAAATTTTTATTTTTTGAAAGGGTAGTCTAAATGTTTTATTTGACTTCAATATTACTTGTAAATTTGGTAAATTGTTAACTAATTTATGTCTTTCTTTAGGGAAAAAAATACTAATTTATGTCCCGTGAGAATTTTGCACAACAAAGAAACTTTCTGAAAAATGATTAAAGAAAAATTTTCGTGTTGACTTTGCAACTACATAGTAATAATGATATATATATTGAAATATACAAATAGTTGAGGATATATTCTCTTTATCATTTTCAACTTATTTTTAGTTTTTAATATTTGAGAACACTAAAAACGTGTTTACTTATATATTTTTAAAAACACATTTTTAAAACAGGTAAAAAATTTTCAAAGAAAACAAAAAAGGATAAAAATTCGTTTGCTGTGTTTTCCATCCAAATTGGTTGAAAATTTCAGAACGTGGAAAATGGTTTGTCTTCTAACTCATGTGATTTCTCCACTTCCCCTACCCCACTATTGTTAAAATTTGTGGCCCAAATTCAACTACATGTCCAAGTTTTTTAGGGTCCGTTTGGTTCGTATTATAACAAAAATATATTATAATTTAATCATATTAAATCACAATTTTTTACTTTTCAACCAAAATTAACCAATCAAATTAAGTCACATGCTCTTCCGATCTCAAATTTCAAAATATATTATAACACAATCTAATTATAAATGATAACAAATGGACCCTTATTTTTATTCTCTCCTCTTCCTGCCACCACTGATGATGGTAACAAACAACAAAACCTGACCGATAAGCATCTCGATCTGTTAATTGGTTGGCAATGTGTAAAATTTTACTTCTTTTTCTCTCTCCTCATTCACCGACTCACTGAGATGACTATATATTATCCTGAATAAATAAGTTGATCAGTCTAGTATGTTTCACTATTATGACACATTAGGGATCAAATTGCTACCCAAATGTGAAATAAATACTCAAGTAGACATTGATAACTCTCTTAGTTTATTTTATTATTAGAATAATTCCCAACTTAAATTTATTTATTCCATTATTACCATTTAATCATGAATAGCATGGAGTATTGACTACTGAATATAATATTTTTTTTTGGGTCTGAAATTATCCTCAACAATCACAATTTTGCAAATTGTTTACATATTTGATTTTTTTAATATTTCCTATTATAATGAAGTTAATTTATTTATTTGTTTTGAATTTCATTTTTTTACAAGGAAATCCGAACAAAATTTTTACATGTTCATTTTTACAAATAATATATCGGCACAAAATGATTTAGTATACTTAACAAGCATAGTCATTGATAATGTTTCGAACAAGTCATTTCTCAAAATCTCAAACAGAACACGTTTTCTTTGTTTTCTCTTCTGAAAAATAGTTTTCCAAAATGACAAAATAAACGTGTGTTTCAGAAATAAACGTGTGAACGTGTGTTTCAGAAATAAACGTGTGTTTTGTCAACTTGACCCCGTCTTTGTTCAAAATTAGTTCAGCTTTCAAACTCTCACGGAAATTGGATTGTGATATAACATAACATACTCTCAAGATGTCATATGTTTGGATGGTACACTTCAATAATAGAGTGGAATCCATCGAATATCTAGTCTAGTAGGCCAATAATAGTACACGTTTATAAAAACCCTAGCCTCAAAAGAACGACACTATGTAATATGTTATCTATACTAATAATGGAGTCAGACGTTATTAGAGGAGTGTGCCAGATGGGTGGGAAGTATAGTGCACGGTTTAATTATCTTTTATATATAATTTTGCTACAAGGTAAAAAAAAAAAATGAAATCCAACCTCGCTATGTCATTGGTCTATATGCAATTTTGAGACGAGTAGCTCTTTTAAATAAAATAAAATAGAATACAATAATACACACGATGGTTGGCATGGTATATCATCTAATCGGACTCTTCTATTTTGAAAGAAATAAAGAATTATGGTTTGTTGAAAGCCAAGTCCTCAATGGTTCGAATTGTGTTATAGTAGTTGAAATGCTCAAAATTTCGAATAAGAGATTGGTTTCAAATCCATGCATCTCCTAAATTCCCTCCCCTCCCCTCCCCTCCCCTCCCCTCCCTTCTTAAAAAAAAAGGTCAAGTCCTAATTTTTGACTTGTTGAAAGAATTGTTAGTCTAAAATGATGTCATATAACAATTTATATGAACTCTTGTGAAAGCCATGGACGGAAGGGTATCGAAATGTTTGTGTAGCAGTTTCTCCATCACGTGTGCACAAAAGTGATACAAAACGTCTTCTCCCCACATACCCACATCAACAAGAGATTTCTAAATGTATAATAAATACGAATATCTTATTGGTGTGTGTCAATTGTCAAGCTTGCATGACACATGTCCTTAACAAATGACATCATAAAATGACATCTGATTAGTACAGTCGAACTGATTTATAAACAAATCTTTAGGTAAAATCTAGCTAAAAACCAAAATTCACCAACAATATCCCATGTGCAAATGGTATAATATACAAGCAGACAAACACGCACAAAGCTTCAAGTTTCTATACATCCAAAATAGGAAAGTATATATAATTTGGGTGGCAATCAATACACTGCGAGTATACATGAATCTGATACGTACATATCCCTGAGGATCATGTAGATAAGACCGCCGTGACAAAATTGAGTTAAAAATGTTTACTAATAATAGAAAGATAAGATTCACAAGTCCTGTCGCACTTATAAACGAAAAATGAAATAATGATGTTACAGGACGGGTGAAAAAATAGATAAAAGAATTAACAAGATTTTTCAACTGACAATTTTATAAATGACAATGTTAAAGTGTCAAAGAGGGTGCTTTAGAAAAGCGCCAGCCGCTTACTGTGAGACCCCAACCCAAGCAATTAAGAGGCCAAGCGTGATAAAGAAAGATGAGGCTTTGATTAGTCCAAATGTTTTTTTTTTTTCGAAGTACAAAAAAGAGATCAGGTATGACGTCATTTTTATATTATTATTAACTCCGTTGTTAGTAAACCGATTGAAATTATAATTTTCCACACTATGAAAAAGAGAAAATCTTTTTTATATTTTACAATTTGTTCCTTCTAACCAAGGTTCTAAAAATAGAAACCAATTTTTTTTTAATAATATATAATGTCCATAGTATTGCGTACCAATAATAGAAACATGACTTTCTTAAATGAATAAGAAAAGAAGGGATAAAGACTTTCGGTAAAAAAAAAAAAAAAAAAGAAAGTATAAAGACGACTGAACTTGCAATTTTGGTGTTGAGTTTGTTGTCAAAAATAATCTAAAGTTGAAAAGGAAAAGGAAAGGGAAAAGAAGAAGAATCCTAGGAGGAAAAGAAATCTAAATCATAGAAGGATTGTCTTGTCTTCTAAAGAAACGAAGCATATAAATAGAAATGTTTTCTTCTTCTTTTATATACAAGTGGTATAAGTGAGTTGAGAGAAAAATTAGTGAGTCTAACACCTTGAAGAGTTTTCTTGTAACTCTTCGTGGTTTGTTTGAATGGTAGAAAATTAGGTGTGGTAAAACTCGGGGTGATTTTCTCGATGCCACTTGAGTCGGGTCAGAGAGTCTTGTGAAGAAAAATAGTAGCTTAGCGTCTTGGAATTTCTTTAATTCTTCGCGAGTTAGGCAAAGGGTAGAAATTGGTAGATGCGGTAAAACTTGTTATATTTTTCTTGTAATACTTGGGGGATGGGTTTTGGCGAGTAAAAATTCTATATGGTTGTAGCGACTTTAATCATACAGTGAAAAGCTTTGACAGTCAGTTAAATTTGTCTTCGTTCTTTTATTTTTTCTTGTCTCAATTAAATTCCTTGAACAACGGTCCTGCGGGCGTAATCGGGGAATTTGCCTTAATCTCCAACAGTGGTATTAGAGCAAATTCCCCGAT